>JAHREE010149213.1:0-10399 GCA_033628505.1 Tringa tobata | reverse complement strand
CTATCAATCAAATTTAATTAAAACTGTGGTAACGGTGGAGTTTTACTCCCTTTTAGTTTAGCTACGACACAGGGGGGGGGAAAGTTCTTTATCTTTCCAAGCTATTTTTGCAGAAGTTATTGCTGTGATTGCAATTAAGAAGCCCTTGTTTTTAAGGCAAATAAATTAGTTTGCTGCTTTGTATTAAGAAATGTCTTGCCCTCTGGCCATCTCTAAAAATAGACACGGAGTCCCCGGAAGTGAAGTGGTGAAGAGCAGCAGTGGGTTAGTGGGTTTGGTGCAAAAAGACAGGATTTTACCAATTTTGTCTTGGGTGTAGTTATTTCAAGTCAGGCTGCTGGAGGGAAACGGAGCCTGTGTGTGCTCAGGGCTCCTGTAGCGGGGTCCACGTGCATCCTGAGTGTGAACCGTGCGAGAGCTCCCTCTCCTATAGCAGGTCCATGTGCATCCCGTGTGTGAATCGTGCGAGAGCTTTCTCTCCTAGGGGTCCATGTGCAGCCTGAGTGTGAACTGTGCAAGAGCTCCCTCTCCTATAGCAGGTCCACGTGCATCCCGTGTGTGAATCGTGCGAGAGCTCCCTCTCCTACTATGGGTCCATGTGCATCCTGAGTGTGAACCGTGCGAGAGCTCCCTCTCCTATAGCACGTCCACGTGCATCCCGTGTGTGAATCGTGCGAGAGCTCCCTCTCCTACCATGGGTCCATGTGCATCCTGAGTGTGAACCGTGCGAGAGCTCCCTCTCCTCTAGCAGGTCCACGTGCATCCTGAGTGTGAACCGTGCAAGAGCTCCCTCTCCTATAGCAGGTCCACGTGCATCCCGTGTGTGAATCGTGCGAGAGCTCCCTCTCCTCTAGCAGGTCCATGTGCATCCTGAGTGTGAACCGTGCAAGAGCTCCCTCTCCTATAGCAGGTCCACGTGCATCCTGAGTGTGAACCGTGCGAGAGCTCCCTCTCCTATAGCAGGTCTACGTGCATCCCGTGTGTGAATCGTGCGAGAGCTTCCTCTCCTACAGTGGGTCCACGTGCATCCTGAGTGTGAACCGTGCGAGAGCTCCCTTTTCTATGGCAAGTCCACGTGCATTCCTCGTGAACCATGTGAAAGCTCCTTCTCCTACAGCGGGTCCATGGGGTGATTGCTGTGCTGTCCCTTTGCATTCTACGATTAGAAGGATCAATGTTAAAGGAGTGGAAATGCACACTTTATTGGGTTTTTCTCCTCACTTAAGTGTTTCCATTGCGTGGATCTGTGTGAGGTTCTTTGCAGAGTCCTCCCAGCATCAACATCTCAGCTCTGCAGTGGTCGAGGGAGAGTTCAAACCCGGCTCCATTGGTGACACGTGCTGGGTTTGGGGGTGCTGGGTTTGGGGGTGAGGAGGACCAAGCCTGACCATCCGTGCATTCACACCCCCGTGGTTTTTACAGCAGAGCATTTCTGTTCCTTGGGACACGTGGGTCACGTCTTAAACCACGTGGAGGTTCCAGCCTCGTGGCTGCGTGGCCAAGGCGAGGAGCTTGTGTGTACCCATATTTCAACATCTGGGAGAAGAAGAAGCCCCCAACAAGTGTCCATCCCTTGGAGATAGCGCTCACCTTCATCGCTCGGCGTTTCAAACCAGTGGTCTTGTGTGGCCATGTTAAATGGCACACCAGTACCAACTGGGACCCTTCTCCTTTGACCTTTTCTAGGTGTTTTGGTTGGCTCCTGAGCTCTGCTGAGGTTTTATGGTAGAACTTAAGAAAACAAGGGGAGAGAGGTTGGTTTTACGCGGTGAAATCGATACTGAATTTCTTCTCTCTTGCATGCTTTGTAGCACGTTGGGTGACCATCCCAAAATGAGGAGCGGGTCTCTATCTGTGAAGGACATGGAGAAGGAGCACAAACATTTCCTGGGTACCAAGGGTGGAACAATAGCTCATTGTTGGGAGGAAGGGATTGCAGAAAAGCCAGCGGACTCTCAGAAACTGATGGGGGGGGTGGTATTTTCTAGAGCTTACTATTTCTGCAGGCTCTTTGGGAACTGGATGTCCAGTTGCTGGGCTGTGGTGGAGGAAGGCTGGGCGCGAGCGGAGCACGTCCTTTTCACTCGGCGTTTGTTGGAGGACAATGGTTGGGGGCTGCTCGGAAAGCAGCTCCGTGTCCCCGCCAGAGTCCCCTCTGGCAGCTGAGGAGACGTCCCCTAAAGAGACAGGACTCTTCTTCCTCCCACCCTCACTTTCTTTCTGCTATATATCGGGCCCTTGAATAGGCTCGCATTGACCAGAAAGACAAAGAAGCCTTTCAGGCTCCGGCTTTAGCCACAGCCAGCGCGCTGTGGGCTTTTGTTAATACTTTGAGTCCCCCCCCTCCTCTTTCTCTCTCTCACTCTCATTGTTAATACATCTCGGGAGCAGCGCTGATAATTCTGAATTTATTCTGTTTGCTCAGTTTGCAGGAAAAGTTGCAAAAAACAAAAAAAGCTGGGGAGAGAAACACCGTGCCTCTTTAACGTTCTCCGCGGAGCGTTGTCTTCCATGCCTTCGGCGCGGAGAAGCGGCTGGTGGAAACACATCCTGGCAAACCCCAGCAGGAGAGGGACGTGGCCGTGGAGCCTTCACGCCTCTGCGGGCTAAAGGACTTGTCCCAGGGCTGGGGAAACATAATTTGGTTATTGCATTAGCCAGCTAACGATGTTAAGCTCTTATTAAAACAGCTGGTTCTGCTGAGTGGCGGTGGAGAGTTGAAGAGTGTTTTTCAACAGTTAGAAATTCATCCGGTGCCGTCCTAAACTGACTTCATGGATGTGTGTGTGGGTTTTTCCTCTTCCCAATAGGTAGAGACAACCAAAAGGAAAGGTATTTTCCCAATGGCACGTTAGCAAAGCTGGAAGCTGCTGGTAGGTGCTCTCTAATCACGGTGAAACATCAGGCTGAGAATTAATTCCTGGAAATCAAACGTTGGGAATCAGCTGATGGAAAGCGCTGGTGCCCGGCAGCGTGCAAAAATAAACGTCGGTGCTGCCAGGGGGGAGGATCGAGGTAGAATGATTTAAATTTATTTATTTATTTTTTTCTTTTGTTATGGTGAAGTGCAGACTCATTTCTTGGGGGAGTGTGCCCCAAAATCAAATGTGCTGTTGGGTGAAACAAACCGGGAGGAGTTTGCTTGAGCAGGTGAGATGGGGTCAGCAAAACTGTCCCGATCGAGAGGTGACCAAAGGCTGCCCCAGGCTTCGAAGCATCTCACTGCACCTTTTTTTCCAGAAGTGGTTGGGTTTTTTTAGTAGTCTAAACCAATTTTTAATAGCATGTAGAGCTGCATCCTCTTCTGCCAGCATCTCCTCGAGCAGAGTGGGACTTGTGGAGTTCAGAGCCATACGTGAGGCTGAATTTCTGCACCTTTCTGAGGCCAACGTAACGCTCCGTAGTGAGTGTGAGACAAGTGGGAAGGAAAACAGTGTTCAGAGCCACGGAGGGGCTTGAGCAAGTGGCAGAAGAAATACTTGTCACGGGAGCTCGACTCATTTTATTTTATTTTTTTTTAACCCCTAATGGGAGGATGAGTTAAACTTTCTAATGGATGGATGCTGAGCCACAGACAGGACCCTTCATCACTCCCCTTGTGCCTCGCGGATGGGCAAGAGCGATGCCCAACTCTCCTGGTGAGAAAGAACCCCCCTGTGCACACACATACTCATTTTTTTAAGGGTTTGAAGGCTTTAAAATCCATAGTCTTTAGTAAATGAACCCAACTTATGATAGATAGAGGAGAACAGGGATGTGAGGCGGGAGGATGTGCCTTGGTCAGTGTTTCTTTGCCCCAGATCTGTCCCATTGCAGTATATTTGATTATTTTGAGGATATATTTTTCAGTGGTGCTTTTCTGTGACTTTTTTGTAGTGTTTTCCAACTCAGTGTGTACCTCCACAAGCGAAACAATAATCAGTGCATCTCTTCTCATCTCCTACCTCTTGACACCACCCCATTAAATGGGGTAAAACAGGTTTGGAAATACTTTGAGACCTCTCAATAAAACACGGATCTGGTTCGCGTTGGTGCTCCGGGGGAGGAAGCTCTACACCATCTCATATTTAGCTTTGCATTTGAAAGGCTTCCTTCACGTATGATCAAATAATAAAAAAATCTTAATTAATTTCATTAATTACTCAAGAAGGAGTTGCTTTAGCCAGGGAAAACTTCACGACAGGTCGGCCACAGGATGCAAACGCTCCTTGCGCCTCCGTAAGCGGTGTCTTAATTCCCTTATTCTGGTCAGAGGGAGTGGTTCTAGTTTTTTGGGGGGGATTTTTAGCTTTGTAAGTAAATGCCTGGGGTAAAATCTCTGTGTGGCAGCGTAGCCCAATAGGGGGAGTCTGAACTTTAAATAAAGCCTTGTCTGAATTCTTTCCAATTTCCTGTACAAAGAGATGAGCCTTGCCGCGTGTCTAGAAGGCTAATAAATTTAGGTTCTCGCGGATCAAAGGGGAAATGGATTTGAAGGCCTAGGGGCCCGTGCTTTACTTAACAAGTATGGAATGTGTCCGTGAGACAACGCTCAAGTGGGCCTTTCTACTCAATATTTTTTTAATTTAAGCACAAATTTTCCCAACAAAGTAAAAAAAAAAATAAGTTGTTTTCTTTGCGTGTGCGGTGAGTGGAATCGCGAGGCTGCCCTGCCGCCTCTCCCTGCGGTGGCAGAGGGGGTGGACCTTGGGATTGGACCAAATTTGCTGGATTTTTGCAGCTTTAGCCCTAATGGGAGTGAGATGAGCTCTTTCAAACCCCCTTTGCCCCCAAAGCCACCGAAACCGTGGAGCTTCCATGTCACTGGCTGCAAAAAATACACCCGATCGCTGAAACAAAGTAGGTTTTTCCGGGTTGTTCAGCTTGATTTTGTTTTTTTTTGGGGGGGAGGGGAGAAATCTGCCATCTTCCTTCGCCAGCCTTTCTGGAAGATTTGTTGTAATAAAAATCTTGGGTTGAAAAGCGTAGGTTTTTGACCTTGGGTGCCCTTTTTTTTTTTTTCTGCTCTTCTTTTCCTGTCTTTGATGTCCGAGCGCCGCATATTTGTGGCCGTTTCCACAGGCGTGTGTCGTGCTCAGACGGACGTGGCTGCGCTTCCGGACTTAAAACACCAGCCCTGGGACTGGGCTTTGATTAGTTTTGGGTAAAGAGGGATTTTTATAAGGCATAACCATCCTCCCGGGACTCTCAGATGGGATAATTCGTTCTGGAGAACGTTGTCGGAGATGGGAAGCGGCGCTGGGATCACCTGGAGGGGATTGAAGTAGGGAAGTTGTGAGGGGTTTTGACTAAACTTGTGTAATGGCTTGACCCTCTGGACCATACCATCAGACAAGGGATGGGACAATCCCTGCTTTAGTCCCTTAAGCATTTCCTACTCCAAAAAAACCTAAAATCCAGTTGCCTGCACGTTAATACTGGCTCAGCTGAACTGGCAAAAGCACCCCTGGAGTGCGTCTTGAGCAAAAGAATCCAGGGTATTAAATCTGTGTATTTGACTTGTGTGGTGATAAAAAAAATACCAGCAGCTGGTGAAGCTGGGTCAATAGTCACTTTCTGACTTGGGCTGATACTGGAGAAAGCTTTTCCGTGTCCCTGACACGGCTGGAGCACAGGATGCAGGGGATGAGTCAGAAAAGGATGGGATGAGCTGCTGCCTCTCCTTTATCGCTGGGGTTGTACGGGGAGCAGCCGGATTCACCCCGTGGATCTTCAATTCTTTGAACCAATTTGATCACCTCTCCTTTTTTTTAGGTCCTTGCATCCTCTTCCTTAATTTCCCCTCCCATCTCTGCGTTTTCAGCTCTTCTGCCAGGAAATAAGTGTAAACTCGCTGGTTTTTTTCACATCCTCTTACTCATTCTCATAGTATTGCTTTTGGTGCAAACTCTTCCGTTTCATGTCTGTTTCTTGAGGGCTGTTCGTGTTGGTGGGTTTTTTCCCTTTGAAAATTTGAACCTGCTTGGAAATTGGTAGAGGGAGCTTCATCCCATAAGGACATCGAGAGCTTGGCACGGCCCGAGGCCACAATCCGTGCGGGGAGTAGGGCAGGGGAACCAAAATTCAGGTGTTTGAGCAACACCTGAGAGCAATACTTCTCTTTGCAGATGGGTCTTTGGAACTCTTCCCCGTTGGTGTGGGTGAGCAGAGATGTCATTAGCACCTGCCTCGTTACCCACAGAGCGTATCGGCGCTGAGCTCCGAGCTGAACCTTCAAATTCAGGCAGGAAGGCGTTGCCGTGCTCCGTGGACAAATCCATGGACAAATCCATGGACACACTTTACCCTTAAAGGCTGAGTTAAAAATCACTGAGCTTCAAAAGCGGGCAACGTGTCTCCAGTGGGACGTGAAGGCTGATCCAGGGATGCTCCGCTCCGGAACGGAGACGGGGGCTGCCCGGGGATGTTCAGCCAGCCTCTGTCACATGGCTCACGGTGAAGGAGGAGGAAGGAGGGTAGCTGAAATTTAAAGAGAACAAACTGTTTTTCAAACCCCACTTCTCATGGTTCTTGCTTGTTTTAGGAAGTTAAGAAACTCCTTGTTCCTCCTGCGTTGTCTCCAGGAGGTCACAGAGGAGATGTGCCCGCGCTGTGGCTGCGCTTGGAGAAAATAGAATAAGGTTGGGAGAACGTTGTGGGTCACTGTGCTTCAGGGGTTGGCTTCAAATAGAGGAGCCAGATGAGACCTCAGATAGAGCCCCAGATGAGAGCTCGGCTCTTGTGTGAATCATCTGGGGTCAGAGACGGACACACGTAATCGCTGAATAAGAGATGTGTGCTCAGCACATGAACCCTTTCCTGTGCTCTTAAAAGACTGTTTCGGGGAAACAGAAACTCTGTTGTAGATTCAAGAGCTCTTCCGATGACGTCCCCAGCCAAGGGGATTAACGCCACTGAAGGAGAAAATGTCATTATTATTATTTTTAACTTTTATGACGGTGAGTCCCTCTCCTTCTGCAGAAAGAGTGCGATAGACCCGGCAGCAGTAAAACATGCAAAAGCTGATCATTTCAGTGATGCCTTAAAATGTAGCAGGTCGGGTAAAGTAATGTGAAATGAGAACAGTCGTAGTGGAAATCGGAGTGTATCCATGTCCTGGTTTATAGAATAGAAATTCATGCTTTGCAGTAATATTTAATAGGAGCTGCGTGGTGAAATGTTTAAGTCTTTTTGCTCTGTTCTGTAACCTTAGTGGTTTTTTTTTTTTCCCCTTGGCTGATGGCTCTTTTCCTGTGCCTGTGGGGCAGTAAATGGCCTCTCTGTGCCTCTTCCCCTCTTGAACATCTCAGGTTCCTGTCGGAATCCTGGAGAGTGCTCCTCTTTTTCCACTGGAGAGCGTCAGCCTCCTTGGAGGACCCAAAGAGCTGCTCCTTTCCCCTGGACACTGGGTCCTTGGTTGTGGGAACCCAAGAGGAGGGAGCTCCGTGGGCTGGGTTTTGGTGGGGCTTTCCTCAGGTGAAGGGTTGTTTTTTTTCCCCTGGAAGCAGTGATAAGGCAAAACTTGACTGTCCCAATCCCTTCAGTGAGGAAGATAAGTCCTAAATAATTCTTTTTTTTTTTTTGTCTTTTTCAGGACTGTTTTCTATGCCATAACAGGGAATTTATTTTGTAGTCAAAGAGGGGAAAGAAACTCCCTCCTGTGGGTTGGATCATCCAGGGATTGTCTTGGGGATTTGCACTTGTTTGTATCAGTCAGTTTTTGTACCTGTTGTCTTTATTGTAGTGATAGGAGGAGGGGGAAGGGTTTGACACTGAAAGAGGGGAGATGGAGATGGGATCTGGGGTGGAAATTCTTTGGTGTGAGGGTGGTGAGAGCCTGGCCCAGGTTGCCCAGAGAAGCTGTGGCTGCCCCATCCCTGGAGGGGTTCAAGGCCAGGTTGGAGGGGGCTTGGAGCAACCTGGTGTGGTGGGAGGTGTCCCTGCCCAGGGCAGGGGGTGGCACTGGGTGGTCTTTAAGTTCCCTTCCAACCCAAACCATTCTGTGATTCTATGATGATTCTTTACTGTAAGTGCCACAGCACCAACTGACCCAACCTGGGACAAAGATGGTCCTTAAAGAAGTGGAATGCTGTGATTTTCCCGCGGCTGCGGGGCTCTGTTGCTGCAGGATCACGAGCAGCGTCACAGGCTCGCTCGAGGAGGCAACTCCTCTCAGGATCACATTTTACCCACCGAGCTGAGGAACCACCTTTGTTTGGGAAACAGCCTTCTCCATTCCGTGTCCGTGCACGGATCCCTCCTTGTCCCAGCAGAAGGGTTTGGATTTGCTGTATCCATTCGCCTTGATGTGTCAGGAACATCCCTGAGCACATTTGGTATTAAGTCAACTGAAATGTAAATGTCCATCTAAACAACAGGAAGAAAAAGCCTTTATATTCAGGCAAGGCTGAGTATTCCAGGCTATAAAAAATTTGATTAAAGGAATCAGCATTCAAGGTCTGGAGATCCTGTTGGGGATTTCCAGTTGGGTTTTCCCTTCAGGAGCGCTGTTGGTTGGGACGGGTTTACGGTGAAGATGAATAATACGCGCTGCGAAACAGCAGAAAGGCGGTGATTTATAAAAGGGAAGATGACTGATGAGAGAGCTGGCCTTGCAAAACACTTTCTCTTGGCAGTATGCACTTAAAATACGGAGGAAGGCATCACAAGATGTGATATTGTATATACAGCCACTTCTGATTGCATTTCAACTATGAGAAGTCATCACGCTTAGTGTTTCACTTAACTGGAGAAGCAGCTTCTCCTGCAACCTCTGCCCAGTGCTGTGGGCATAAGAACCCTCACACGAACCCACAGGTTGTGTGTGCGTGGCTTAGAAGCATTCAGACATGGCCAGATTTATGTAAAACTTGTGGTTTTACTGTAAGTTAATTTATCATTATCTATTTTTTCAGTTAATCCATTTAGTGAATGCAGATGAAAAGTTGGAAACAGTGTAGCTCAGCTTGGACATCTGTACATTTAATTAGCTGAGGTGGGCTCCAAAGAGCTGGTTAGTTCTGTTGTACTTGAAGGCTTTGGAATTCTATAAAATCTGCTCTCTTTTTTTTTTTTTTTAAGCAAAACTCAGTTATTTCTGTGGAATCTTAAATTTTGCAAAACCCTGGTCTAGAGGTCCTTAAAAAAAGACGTAACCCAAGTGCTGTAGATGAAGGGCAAGATTCGCCTGGCTTCAAGGTACCTTGGTTTGGGTGGGTTTTTTGCGTTTTGCTCATTTATTGCCAAGACTCGGGTGACTGGGCTGGGCTGGGATGTGCTGGGGTGTGAGATTTGGGGTGGGCTCCTCGGTGCCGATCTCGGGTCACAGCAGCCAGGGCTAGAAATGGAGTATGGGATTGTGGGTTAAACCAAGGTTAGGGTTGGTAGAGCTTGTGTTGGCAGAACTGAATCACAGAATCTTCATGGTTGGGGAGGACCTCTGAGATGACCGAGTCCAACCACACACACACATAAGCAAAAGACCCCCACAATCTCGGCCACCAGACCATGCCCTGAAGTGCCACATCTACACGCTTCTTAGATACCTCCAGGGATGGTGACTCCACCACCTCCCTGGGCAGGCTGTTCCAGTGCCTGACCACCCTCTCACTAAAGTAATTCTTCCCAATATCTAATCTAAACCTCCCCTGCTCCAACTTCAGACCATCTCCTCTGCTCCTGTCATCATTCCCTTGGGAGAAGAGGCCAATCCCCACCTCTCTCCACCCTCCTTTCAGGGAGTTGTAGAAGGCAACGAGGTCTCCCCTCAGCCTCCTGTTCTCCAGGCTGAACACCCACAGTTTCCTCAGCCTCTCCTCGTGTGACTTGTTCTCCAGACCCCTCACCAGCTTGGTGGCTCTCCTCTGGACACGCTCCAGCACCTCAACGTGTCCTTCTTGTGGTGAGGGCCCCAGAAGTGACCACAGCCCTGGAGGAAGAGGAAGGCTGTGTCAAGGTGAGGGCTGCCCTTGGAAAGGCTCAGCTTCTGCTCCAACCCCTCAAAGTGGTTATCACAGCGTTCTCTCCTCGTGCCACCAAAGGACATTCTTTGCTGAGAAAAAAATCTGAGCCCGTTGTCATCTTCTTATTCGCTGGGGGAAAACTGGAGAAGGCAGAAGAGTTGAAATGAGTGGGGAGGAAGGGGAAGGGCGGGATACTTTTCATCTTAAAGTATTATGGAAGATTATGGAATGAGAGCTCTTTATGCGGATAGGGATGCGAGGAGCCCTTTGAAAGCCAGATGCGGTGCTTCGGGCATCCATGAAAAATTGTTTAAATCTACTTAAAAATCTCCATTTCTGCATACTTTCACTGGGCAACACGGGGATGCTTTAATTGTTCCTGAATTAAATATTTCCCCATAAAACAGATAGTCTCCAGTTTGGAGGTTCGTAATGATGATCTAAATACCCGTGTCTGC
>JAHREE010149211.1:0-28371 GCA_033628505.1 Tringa tobata | reverse complement strand
CAGAAGTTCCCTGTGATGCATCAATTAACATACTGGCCATTTTAATATTCAGGGAGAAAAAGGGGTGCTTAAGCTGACATTTTTGGTATGAAATTCTATCTCTGAGAAGTAGAGTTGCAAACAAATTTTGCAGGGTCCTGTTTAAGTTAGGCTTCTAGGATGTATTTTTACAAATTTTTCTTGGAGTATTTTTACAAATAAACACAAAAAGTAACAGTTTTGAAGTAGTTCATCAGAGTTTTGTGTTTGTGGGGAGTCACAGGCACTTACTGCTAGAACAGCGCGACCTCCGAAAGCTTTTGGTGCAAAACCCCAAGCCTGCCACAGAAAATCAAGGGAGCTCTGGGGGGGGTGCATTGTAGGACTGAGGTCACTCGTTAGTTTAACAAGTCGGTTTTCCGAAGATGCAAACATTGATATGCAGCAAAGAACGGTTCTCTTTAAGTAAAGGTTTGATTGTATCAAACTAGAAAAGCTTCAGGGATCCTTGACAAAGCAGATGCTCTGGAAGGAAAATGCAGACTAGAGAGGAATTGAGTACATTGCTGCTGTTCCACGGTAATGCACATATTAATTTTAATAGTATGTCATCGTTTTCAAATTTTTATTTCCACTTAGGAAGTAAATTTCAGATATTTAATTACACATGCAATTCTCGGGAATGGATTAGATGATTAGTTCAGTCCTAGGAGCAGGAGACAAGTGGCCATATTTGGACATTGTCAGCCAACTCCCAGCTCTGAAGTAGCTTTTCCATCAAT
Source organism: Tringa tobata (assembly GCA_033628505.1). Classification (NCBI taxonomy): domain Eukaryota; kingdom Metazoa; phylum Chordata; class Aves; order Charadriiformes; family Scolopacidae; genus Tringa; species Tringa tobata. The sequence goes on along the minus strand of JAHREE010149211.1, from coordinate 27,610 downwards.
AGGGAGACAATGAAGCAACGCTGTTGAGAACTGGGGAGTGCAGGGATCTGAAGTTGCTTTTAGGTAGCATTTACTCAAGGCCTTTGGGACCTGGCTGGTATATATTTGCATTTTTTGATAGACTGAATTCTGCTGTTTACTGATCTTGAATTTAAGTGCACTCAAGAAATATGAATACGGCTGCTTGAAGAGCAATTACAAAGCTTGCAGTTCTTCTCAGTGACGGCAGATGGTACAACGAGGGGGTAGAGGGACAAATTTCAGCTTCAGGGTGTTCAGGCTGGCCATTAGGAAAGACTTCTTCATGAGAGGGTGATATGGCACAGGAACAGATTGCCCAGAGAGGTGGTGGGGACTCCATCATTGGAATTTTTAAGGACTTGGCAAGATGAAGTCATGGTTGACCTGATGTTGCATTGGCGATAGTCCAGCTTCAGACAGGAGGTTGGACTAGATGACCTCTAGATGCTTGTTCCAACCAACCTTTCTGTCATTCTAATAATTTCAGTGTTACTGTGTAACAAAACCAACACTTAAAATATCCACTAGAGTGTGTTTGTAACTCTGTCCTGAGGGACACCAGGTAAAGGTACAGAGGGAGAAGGAGTCACATCAAACAGGATTATGTAGATATAGATCTTGTAGATGGTGGGTACAGCGTAAATGTAAAATAATCTTTTTTTTTTGTATGTATGTCTTGTTACAGAGTTTGAGACAGCAGACAGAGCCTGTACTGGGGGATTCTGGAGACAGCTGTGCTAAAGGAGCAGAGCCAGATGGTCACCTGGCTGCTACCTCTCAGAGCCTAGAAGAAATGGCAAGAGAAGGAAGGCAGGAAGGTCCATCTGATCTCGTTCACCAGGACATGGGGCAGCTCTCAGACCAAACCCACCAGGAGGACAAATGCAACAGCAGGAGTTCGGGAACTTTTAACGATGCGCCAAATGACTTGCTGAGCACGGGGGATGCAAAGAGCCCCGAGTGCTTCTGTGACAGTAAAAACACAGTGACGTTGTGTAAAAAGGAAGAGGAGGGGCCAACCTCTGCTGAAGGCTCTGGGACCGTATCAGATGAGAAGGACTGCAGGGTGAGCCTGTGTGCAAGCGCGAGCGGTGCCGTAAATCTTCCATCCTGTGGAAATACAAATGAGGAAGCTGGAATGACATCTGTTGGAGTTGGTTTGGATCAAGCCGGCTTGTGCGGTAGAGATAGCCCCCGTCAGGAAGCGCAAGCCGCCGAGGAAGGTGCAGCTGACAGTGCTGTTACTGTGGTTGAAGCTGCAGGCGAAGCCCCAGCTTCCTCGGAGGGTGTGGATGTGGCTATGGGCCAGACTGAATGCAGGAACTGCACGGGGGCGGCTGAGAGGGCTGCGGGCCAGCAGCAGGTAGAGGATGGGATGGCTGAGGCCGGTGAGAGGAGGACCGCAAACCTAGAAGAGCCATCGCCAGCTAAGGAAGAGTCAACCGGTGCCTCTCAGCCCTTGCTCAGTGGTTTTAATGGCACTGAGCGTGCAGATGGGGAGGATGCAAACGTGGGAGTGGTACCGGCACACGACGGTACGGATCCAGGCAGTGGCACTGGCCACGTCTCTGTTGACCTTTGCAAGACTGGTGATGGCAAAAAGACTGGAGTGGACTCAGGCACCGGTCACGTAAAGAGTGGCTTCTCGGAAAGCCAAGGCGATGCTCACGTCGCAGCGGGGCAGGATGTCACTGCGGGTGCTGAGGCAGCTTTGCCAGCAGTGAATGGAGTGAAAGTTCCCACGTGTGCATCTAAACCTGGTCCTGGTTTGAAAGCCCATGGCAGCGGGGAGCGAGAAGGGCAGGTGGAAGCGGGTTGTGCAGATGGGAAATCCAGCTCACCCTCACTGGAAGATGGTGTGGAAACTGATAGCCTTGATGGTAAACCTGAAAACGATGATGCTGGTGGATCTAATCAAAGCAGTGCAGAACCTGCGGGTTGCCAGGAGAGCGGTAAGATCCCTGAACGTGCGGCTGAAGCGACGGAGGGCAGCAAAGGCTGTGAAGGGGAGCCAGCAGGAACTGATACCAGCAGCAGCAGAGATGGAGGAAGCAGAGATTCTGCAGATGGAGCTCAGGAAGTTGCTAGCTGTTGCCCTTCTGCTGATCAAACTGTCGTTAACGATGAAATGGGCGACGGCTTAAAACCGGACGCCGCTCAAGAGAACAAACGTGAGCCCGTATCGCTCCCTCCAGAGGATGTGAGCACGTGCCTGGCAGAAAAAGAGCCTGCACAGCCCAAAGCAGAGATAGCAGAAAGTGCTTCGGAGCAGGAGGGGCTGAAGGAGGAGATGAAATCACTCGCTGCCCTGCCCGGAGGAGAGGGACCGGCTGCGCGTCAGGAGGGAGACGCTGCAGTGGCACCTCCCGGGCAGGAGGCAGCTCTGCAAGGTAATGACCCTGGATTAGCTCCGTGTGCCAAGGGCGCAGACTGTGTGGAGGATAATTTAATAGGCACACCCTCCCTAATTCGTAACGAAGAATCTAAACAAAACCAGGAAGCGGTGGCAGCGGGCTCTGCAGAGCTCACCCAGCAGCATGGCAGGGTAGCTGCCGGAGCCGGCCGGCCTGAGGACCATGCAGGGGATGAAGGCTCTCTGGAGCAGAGCCTCTCCCAACAGGCTGAAGGAGGCAAAGCGGAGCACGACCAGGAGGCTTGTGCGAGTGGCAAGGAGCAGGTTTTGTCGGAGGATCTTCTTGTTTCTGTTGTGAAACCCTCTGCCTGCTCTCAGGGGGGGCCCGTGGCAGGCAGCAGCGATATGGATGCTGGGCTGAAAGGGCCGGTTCCTGCTGAAGAAGCGTGTGGGGCCGGGGCAGTGGGTGAAGGAGAAGGCACCGTGCACGGGCCTGCATTGCACGGCGAGTCACCGGCTGCAGAGAGCAACCCTTGTCTGGATGCAGGGCCGAACCGAGGACATGATCCCAGTCAAACCCAACAGCGAATCCCCCTGCGCAACAGCACCCCGGAATTAAAGGATGCTTCGGAAATGGGAGCCCCGAGCGATGCCTCTGAGGGTAAGGAAGCCTTAAAGCCGGTGGCAATAACTCCCGTAGCAGCGTATCCGGAGAAGCAGGAGGATATGGAAAGCGTGCTTCCCCGGGCAGCGCTGCAGCCCATCGCAGAGGAGCCCACGTGCGACAGCGACTCTAGCACCGACACCGTGTGTCCGACCGGAGAGAGCGATGCTGGTCCCGCTGCGAAAGCAGCTCAGGGGGAGCTCTTGGCTGAGCCCGATGGAAAGCAAAGCCAAGCCGTACCCGAATCTCCCTTCTCGCCGTGTCCGTGCCGTTTACATGCCGTTGAGTCACTGGAAAATGTGGGAGTAAAGAGTTTGGTTTCGGCAGACGATGGCTCCTCTCTGGATAAAGGTCCTAAAATGGTAAAAAGTTTTGATGCGGTGGTTTTTGCAGCAGAGACACCTTGTTCCTCTGAATTACCAGCCGCAGAAAAAGTGGGAGTCGAACCCCAGACTGCAGTGGATGGGGGAGCCAGCTTTAATGGAGAAATGGATTTAAGTTCCTCAACAAAGAAGAGGAAGGTCAGCCCATCAGTGCAACGAACTGAGCCTGTTACAGGTAGGAAAAATCAGTTGGTTTCCTCCTTTTAAGGTTTTTTCTTTGTAGGTATGCCTCTAGCATCTCGTCAGCAAAGGAAGGGAAATAAGAGCAGGAGGCCTGACTTGCAGGGGAAGTGTGGGTGTGTGGGGTTTTTCTTGTGAGGAAGAAGAAATCTGAAGTTACATATTAAAACTTTCAGTTCAGATGCGTGTTGCTTGGCTGGCACTGGAGGGTAAGGACAGGACATCATCTCCTGTGAATTTGTGCAGGAGAATTTCTAGCACGTGAATCCTCCCTGGAGAAGGAATGAATGGGAGGGAGCTCTTTGGATTACTCAGTCTTCAAGTTAGATGCCTTCACGTGGGCCGGAGGGTTTATTTGCTTAGTGCTGTCCCTTCGCTTCTCCCCTTTTATTTTTGCTGTCGTGGAGTCAGAGGGTGCAAGGGGGCATTTTCTTTGCTCGCCTGCTTGAAACAGCTGCCAGCGTCCTTCTCAGCTGCGCAAAGCCACTTCCTAATTGGCGCTATTAGGTCATTTAAAAAAGCCAGCGAGCCCTACCCCCACCGCCTTTTCCGGGCTGCAGAGGGGTTTTTTTTTTTGTCAGGCAGAGAAAACCGGTGGTGTTTTCCAGCGTGTTTCAGAGGCACTGGGGCTCAGATGAGGAGTTTTGCTGGCTGCCACCGGCCGGGAAGCGGGAGCGGCGTTCCCGGCGGATGAGCGGTGGTGGGAGAAAGCGGTGGGACCTGGGGGGCAGCGTAGACGTCTGGTGCCCGTGCGACAGGAGCTAATAGAAAACTTCACCAGGTAACTCAGAAAAGGAAAATAAAGGGATAAATTGAATGAAAGAGAATTGGCTTTGTTGCTCCAGCTTGGAATTAAATCGTAGGTGAATTTGCTACTGAAGCATGGAGCTAATCTGATCTTTATATTCCACCTGTTCAGGCAGCTGTTAAATGGAAGCAGCTGAACTTTTTCAGTTGCCGTTTTCTTCTTTGCTGTGAGAAAATTATACAGTGCCTCTTGCTTTCCCAGCACCAAGCAAACAAACAAAACATTTAAATGATTTAAAAAAAAATAATATCTGCCACGGTATAAATCGTAAAGTTGTGAAACTATTTCACTGCTTTAAGGCTGGGAGCTTTTCATCAGTCTGAATGCAGAATGGGGCGATGGCAGGGGATTTCTTCCGATATCTGATGGCAGAATAACTAAGGGCAAGGGAAAGGATGGATTTGGGGGGGGGGGGGAGTGTGTGTGTCAGTGGTGGGTCCCGCAAACCTTTTTTTTTGTTGAGTTCAGGAGTTTTAGAAAGTTTATGTGTCGGGAGATAAGCAGCGCACATTAGTCAGGAGATCATTAGGAAATAAGCAGAAAGGTTTCAAGGTGGATTGGAAAGCTGTTTTCAGAAAGAAGCTATTTCAGTGCTGTGGCCGACTGACACTTCAATGGGACAGGGGGGGCTGGAAATCAATACCTGGCAGGGCTCCTTTCTTCTGGGAGCCTCCCACTCTGTCCGTACAGTCCAGGTCTTTGTCTCTGGTTGGATTCTTGGGAGACATGACGTTGTCCAGGCGAGGTTTTAAAAGGAGAAGGGACTAAACGGTCCAAAAAGATAGTGACTGAAGTAGGAAAGTAATATTAAGGTGTTATTCTGTGTTAGGGTATGGAAAGGGAGGGGGTGGAGGGAAGGATGTGATCCTGTCACTGATTTAAAATACATAAGGATTTAGGGCTAAAAAGTCTTGAAATACAATGGTCCTCTTCCTCTCGACAAGGAAGATTTGTTCATTTGCACTGGGATACTGCACAAAGCAGAATTTCAGCTGGAATATCTTCTCTTGGGGAACTTTAGGATTGCTCTGAGGCAAAATGTTAGGGAAGCCCAAATAAAATATTAGCTTGAAGGAGAGAAAAGCAACTGCTATGAATCCAAGCTCACTATTTGAAATATTTCTGAAATTCACCTCCCATAAAGCGGCATCTAGAACTCTGATACGGCAGTAATTCCAGAGAACAGATTTATTGTTTATTGCTATTGCTGTGTACGTTCTTCCTGTTGGTGTCTAAGCTTTGGGAGTGGGTTTTGTGTACTTGTTCAGTGACAGCCTTCAATTCTTTGTGTCAATTCTTCTTTCCTGTGTCAGTGCTGGGGAGTTTTCCCTGCAGTCTGGGTTTGTACAGAGTATTTTGTAGCCATGCAGGCGTCATCGGTGCTCAGCAGAATGAATCAGATCTTTTTTTTTAATTTTTTTGATAGACTACAGTAAAGCCTTCCCAAAGGAAGTGTATGTCACGGGGCTGCTTCTCAGAAACACGTGTGGTCGGTCGGAGGGTTTTATTGTCATGCTAATTTATCAGAGACCTAACTGGCTGGTAATTGCAGTTTCCATTACTTCAAATCATTGAGCGCTTTAATTTTTTTTTATTTATATTGTGAAATTGCTCCTGTTCATCTCATTGCCTCCTCTCAGTTTCAGCCTACCTCCCAAAGCAGGGACCTCAAAGGGGTAATCGCCTTATCCAGACAAATACCTAGTGACTGATCACAACATTTAAGGAAGGCGATGAAGCTAGAAGATTCTGCTTTCATAAGGCAGTTAAATTTGGGCTCAGAACTGAATTATGGCTGAGCAATGGTTTCTTCAAGCACATTATTTGCAAGTCAGGCAGATATATTGCTACTCACCAAAAAAGCAGGCAGTTAGGATATGAAATACCACAGTAGACAGCCTGGGTGAGAAGAGAAGAAATGGCATGTGTCTGTCCTGACAAAACACCTCTGAGTAGATGCAGCTTCTTGGCAGAAAGTGACCCCGGCAAAGTTAGGTTGTGTGGTTGGGGGTTGGCATCTTAAATTAATAAATGCTGTAATCTCTGCTGCCTAGCTCTTCTCCTGGGAGAAATGGTCGTAGGGTATCTTGTAGATCTCAGCATTGAAAGAAAACATTCATTGCCAGATAGAATTTTGCCAGTCTTCACCTCATTCTCATCAATGGCACTTTCCCTATGGAAAAGCACTTAGTACAGTTTCCTTCCCCTGGCAGAGAAGTGGGATGAATCACTGACAGATGTCACTAATGATACCACGCATGCGGTAAGATGCTCTGTGCCCCAGAGACCTCTGTGATTGCATTGTCTTTTGGGATATGTTTCTTAATTAAAGTTTGGGTGAAAACGGCAGAGAACAAAAGGCTGTCCCCTTGAATTTCATCCCGAGGGCACGTGGCTTCATCCTCCTTACCCAGCATGGAGTCCCACTGACACCACTTGCTTCTCCCATCCTCGGTGCACCAGAGATTTCTTCTTTGTGTGTTCTGTCTTTGGACCAAGATCTCAACCCTCACGGCATTGCTGCGACCCCAAACAGATCCCGTCACAACCGGCATCTCTGCTTTGCCAACAAATAGGAAATTTGTAGCATTACCTCTGATTTCTGAGGGTCTGCCCACAAACCCATCTAATCGAGACAAAATCGTGCCAGTTTGATTTAATGATGTTGGATTGATTTATCATTAGAACACTGCAAAACCAGATCATCCCAAAATCAAGGGCAGGCTTTAATGCCAATGGAAAACCATTGGTGACGGTTGTTACAGCAATTTCCCCGTGAAGATGGGAGGCTCCTCTTGCTCAATCCCTAAAAGGGTAAACTCATTGCAAACGTACGTCGCCCTTAAGAAGGCGTTGTCATCCATCCAGCGTTTGTTTTCAGCAGAAATGGGAAAGGGAGCTGGATGAGAGGAGAGTTTAGCCCTAACACAGCCATTCTCCAGCTGGGTGGCTTTGGTCAAATCCCTTTGCTCCTCTAAAGGTATCCTGTGTGTCGTGAGAGTCATTAGCTCAGGGTTGAAAGAGGGTTAGGATGTTGACTTGATGCCAGGAAAAGGTACACAGCAAGGAACCCCAGGGGAATGGGGACTAACGAAAGCTTTGCTGGGCAGAGAAAGCAGCTGGGACGTGATGTTTGTACCACTGCGGTGGTGACACCATCGTGGGAGCATGAGGAAGGGGGAAATCAGCTGGGGCTTTGTAAACTCCAGCAGGAAAGGGTTTGCCTTCCTAGGGCAAGGACCTAATCGTCATCCTTAAGGCAGTGCAGGTGGGCTGAGTTTTTGAAGCTTGTGATATTTTTTTTCAACACCCAAAATGTCTGTTGAGAAGAAGGTAAGGCTTGGGTTTCTTGCCATATCTTCAGGTTGTGGTAAGAAGAAGGACAGCAAAAAATGTGTTGGGTTTTTTTTTTAACTAGAGGAACGGGAGCCAAGAAAATACATGGACAAATACACGCAGATGTGCTCAGCCTCACCTAGAGCTTTTCAGGAGTTTTACCCCGTGCTTGCTGCTGTTTCATAGTTTCCTTCAGTCCCAGACACCATAGTTGTAAAACTAATAACAAACAAGCAGCAAAGTCGGGAATGAAACCAGATGTTGGAAGTCAAATGGACTTGTTGAAGGGGTTTTGGAGTTGGGTTTTCTTTCCTCTTTTTTTTTTTTTTTTGAGACTGGTTTGAATAAACAGGAGAATATCAGCAGCGCTGCGAGGAGTTTGTTTTTAAATTGCCTGTGCGAACCCTCTGTTTTCACAGGGAAGCTGGAAATGAAAACTGAAGACGAGGTGGATTTTCTGAAGGAGCGTGACGAGAGCGCAGCCCGCGAGGAAGCGGTGAGTGCCACTTACCCCTTGTCACCTTGTCCTTTTCTGTGCTTTTCGAAGAAACGCCAGCGCTGCTGCGGGCAGCCACCTAATCTGCTGGTTTCCTTTCTGTTGCCTTTGCAAAGCTGTCATCACCGTCACATCACCGTCACATCATTTTAGCCTTTTAAAAATAACGTGGGCTTTTTTAGACTGTGCATTTTTCAGCCACTGGATTAAGCCTCGTTTATTTCTTCTCGGTAAGTGACATAGAGGTTGACCCACAAGGTTCCTCGCGAGGCAGGGCTGTAACCAAGGTTTGTATATAATTTGATAGAAGTGATGCCCTCTAATGTTCTTGGGGTTGGTGATGCTGTGTTTGGGGGCTGGCAGAGCCTCCAAGGTCCCCACACTTGTGTGGTCCTGGGGAGTCCTTCCATCCCCTCTCCAGGGGCTTTTTTGGCAGAGGGGAGCGTGGCCACGGCCGGTGCTGGTGTGTGCACAGACCCCCTAGGTCTGAAGGCATCGCTGGCTGGGAGCCTTAGTGCCTTTACTGGAAGAAAAATTAGTAATGGGAATACATACTGGAATCAAATGTGGGGAGAATCCTTGTATTCCTCCTGGAAGTGAAACCATGTACAAAGGTCATGCCAGGCATCAGAAATCAGTTGGTATTGTTTTCTATTAGTTCTGCTTTGCCATATTTAAGGACTCTCTATGATTAAAAAAAGAAAAAAAAAGAGTGAATATTGGGCTTGACAGAAATGTAATTTTCATTTAAATTGCCCCTAATACATATTCAGCTTTATCAGGAGCTGGAATTTTCAGTCTTACCTTTCTTACCTGGATTTGCATTTGCTCCTCTATTTTATATGTTGTTGTTTCTTCTTCCTGAAAAGGAAAGTGTTTTGTAAGTGCTCAATGGCTGGCAGCCTGCGTTGGTGCACGTTGGCGTGGAGCAGCTGTGTTTTGTGTTAGTGCACCATTATGAAGCTGTTAAAAGAGAAAATATTGCGGGGATGAGTTAACGTTGCAGGGTGGAGCACCAAAAAAACTTTGCTCATCCCGCAGTAAAGCTCTTTAGGCGGCACAACAGTCTTGCCAAAGCTTGTAATAAAATCAGGTTTATTTTGGTTTTAACAAGTCAAGGCTTAATTTCTGTAGCTGTCTGCTCCCCGAGTTAGCCCGGGACTAGAGCAAATAACTTTCCAAGCTAAAATTTGTGGGGTCTGATAAGTAAGTCTTTTGTTACTGGAATGCATGAGTGTAAAGATGCTGATGTGGTTTTTTTTTTTACCAAGCCTTTATTAAAGATAATTTTAATGACTAATACTTAGGTGTCTGCAAGTAACATAAGATATCTTTAGAAAATGCAAATTAGGGCACTGCCTTTTCCTTTCAAACAGGGAAAAAAAGAAAAGAAACATATTGAATTTGGCTTCCATTTTGCATGCTTTACAGGCAGTTTGATTTTTTGTGTGTATGCTTTCATCTCTTCTTCCTCCCCCTCCCACCCCGTCAAACACCTCTTTAGAAATCTGGCTTTTCTGGTGCAGGAATGGGAGTGCCAGGGGAATGGAAAGTTTGCTGCAGGACTGACAGGGTTTCCTGTTGCTAAGTTCAACAGAAACAAAATAACAACTGCACTATATTAAGGTCATTTTGAAAAAAAAAAAAAGAAATTGGTGGAAGACTTATAAATAGAGCGTAATTCACACGTGTGGGCTGGGCAGGGAGCTGGTCAGTCAAAGCCATGGTGAAGTGTACATCTCCTGCCACGTCCTGTCTCTGCTTTATTTAGTGCTGACTTTTTGGGTTTTTTGTAGCCAGAAGTCTTTCAGGTGCTCATTGCCTTCTCATTACAGGGCCATTTTGTGGTTAGTAAAAGCAGTTTTCTTCACTTGGTGCAAATAGAAATGTTGTTGCTTGCACCTGGTCAGGTATTTAGCAGTCTCACCTCTGCTGTCAGCAGCTCCGGACCTTGGGAACAGCATTAACTCCTGTTGGATGGGTGAGAATTTTGCACAACGTTATTCATAGATATGCAATATGGAAAGCTGTTTATGTGCACAGACTATGAAAAAAAAAAAATAAATAATGTTTTGGAGCCTAAAAAGTGCAACTTCTTGAATAGCTTCTTGAGTGCACCAGACAGAGAAAGGGGAAAATTCCTTCTCGTGACTTGGTTTCTGAAGGCTGAGAATTAGCTGCATTCGTGATGTGGTATTATATGTATAAGATTGCACATCCTTGCCCCTGTGGTCGTTTCAGAAGTCTTTGCCTGAGAGGGACTCTTGTGCATGCCATGGAAAAGCTGCAGCTGAGAAATGTTTAGGAAAATAATGGTTTGTAGGGTTATAAGCACTGAAAAGGAAGTAATGGAAAAATGGTTTTTCCAATTAAAATGGGTTTTTAAAGTGACTGTTTCTTAAATCTTCAGAATGTTTTCTCAGAAGTTGTATTTGTTCAGCTATAGAAATTCTGTAACCAGAATTTCCCAAACTCCTTTCATGTTGGGCAGTGGTTGCTTGTCCTGCCGGAGACTCCCCTGGTCCTTATCTTCCTGCTTTGTTTGGGGATCTTGAGTAGAGCTGGGGCAATAACTTGATGTGATCTATTAAAATGAGACTTTAGCATTTATTTTTTTTTTAATTTAATAACTTTAGATTCTTAACTCTGATGAGAAATCTGGTTTGGCTTCTGCATACTGTGATATTAAAGCAATTTAGACATGGCGCCTGGTGGCTCCAGCATTATGAAAGTAAAGCGACAGTTTGAAATGAACTGTACCCTGATATGCTTCTCTTATTGTGTCGATCCCAGAAATGGGTGATGGTTGGTTATCTGCTGAATCTTTGCCTTCATGTGGCAGGATGGGTAAGGTTGCACTGCTGGGTTCATCCGACAGCTTCGGTTGTCCAAGCCTCTGACTGACAAATTGGAGCTGGCTGACCCCAGAGGCAGAGTTCACTGGGAAACAGCCTTCTCGTCCTATTTATTAATTTCATTAGTTAGTTCCTATTGAATTGAATGCATCCTACCTTTACTACATGAACTAGTTTTTAGTTGATGTCTGTGTTTTCAGAACTTGCAGCCTACCAGATAAACAGGGCATTTCTAAATACCTTCACAGAGAATGAAGCTGGAAAAAGATTTGCATGTTCATCTCTCCACTGATCCAAGTAGCGCAGTAATGTGTGATATATCAGCAAGGTCACTTTCTGGGGAAGATTTGCAATATTTTCAGTCATGGTTTGGCAGATGGAAGTATGTTTACTTGGATGACATCAGGTTGGGAGGGGTTGAAGGCACTTGGGAGAACAGGGTCAGGGTTCGGAGTGACCTTAAGAAATTGGAGAGTACATCCAGATAAGAGATAAAAGCAGCCGCAGAGTGCTTCATTTGCAAGGAAGAAATCAAAATGCACATTTACTAAGTCAGGTTTAAGCTGGGAGAGGCGTGAGTAGAAAAAGGCTGAGGATTTTTGGTGGGCCACAAATGAATCATCAGCGAGATTGCGATTGCAAAAGAGACAAATCTTGTTGTGAGTTCTATTGAATGAGTGTCCTCTGTAAGGTGCGGGAGGTGACTTGCTCGTGCGTGGCACTGTGGAGGCACCCTCGGTGTCATCAAATCCGGTTTTGGGTGCCCTGCTCTGAGGAGGACATGGGCGTACTGGAAAGGGTCCAGAAGGAAAGGGCTAGAACAGATTAAGAAACGTGAGAAGAGGTTGAAAGAATTAAATTTATTCAGTGCAACAAAAAGAGGACTATTGTGCAATCTAGCGCTCTGCCAACATGTAATAGTGGTTATTAAAGTCCCAGATTTCCATGGCAGCTTAATTTACTGATTTGCTAATTTGCCAGGATGATTTAGGCTGGATGTTGAGAAAACATCCTCTTATCATCATGAAACTGTCGCAAGACCACCTAGGGAGGCTAGGAAACCTCCTTCCCTGGGAGTTGTTACAGATAAGGCAGATGATGCTCTGTCGGGACAGAGCCCCAGGTCTGTTGTTGCCCATTGCTTTTGGTTTGTAGTCTCCCAGGTTTGTGCTTTGAACAGGGAGAAGAGGAGGGAGCAGCTTGGCTGGAGTCTGGCAGGGTGTACAAAGAAGGGGACAGAGAGCATAGGAAGTAGAGGTGGGAAGAGGGGATGCGCTGGACTGGGTGGAAGAGGGTTTGTGGGAGAGAGGAGAGACCCACGTGACATTGAGATGGGTGTTGGGGTGGACAGAAGGTGTGAAGGATGCACAGATTTTTTCCTCCCCCTACACTGTAGTCCTTTGTGTTTCTTTTCCCTGGACTCAGCAGATAAATGGAGAAAATTGGGGCCAAGGTGTGCAGTGTCACCTTCCCCTCTGGTGTCTGGTCCATAGGAGAAGCCTGATGCTGGTTTCTTGGTCAAGTTAAGTAGTATGGAGATGCTTCATGACTCAAAGCTGCTAAACCTTCTCCATGACCCAAGGCAAGGGGTCGTTACAGTTCTCCAGGCTCCAATTTTTTATCTTCTTTAATAGGAAATAACTTCTTTAACAAACTGCTCACCCCAAGGACATCCCACAATTCAGGTTCCCTGTGCGCACTGAAGTCCGTTGGCTCCGTGTCTTCATCTCTACATGCTTGGGATGGTGATTGTAGATCCCTGTTTTCCAAAGGGCCTGCAGAACAGCGTGGGAAGCTTCCCGACAGCATGGGGCGTTTCAGAGCGAGCGGCTGAATCTTTAGAAACAAATCAGAGCCGGGTCCAACAGTGGAAAGTGCAGCCTTAACAATAGGCTGCATCCTCGCCCTGCCTCTTTAAAATCACTTGTGTAACTCTCTCTTTGTAAGTGTTGTCCTGTAACTAGAGTAAACATGGAAAATCCCAGCCAAAAAGGAGCCTGTCCCGAGCCTGGCATTACTGCTGAAGGGTGACACACCACATACCCCACCGGGTCATGGCTTTGGGCTCGTCATCCGCAAGGCCCTTTCTCACACCCACCAGCATCCTGTGGCTGCCCCGGATGCTCAGAGGCTCGAGAGGTCTTGGAGGAAACTGTTTCAGGCTGTCAGCCCCTGAGTGAATTCATCGCTGTGCAGAGCAGCTCGCCCTGGGTTTAGCCATCTGTTCTGCGCAGCGCTGCGCAAGCCGGAGTCCATGGTACTCATGCTGTGGAGAGTTAGAATAAAAGCAGAGGGAAAGAAAAAGAAATTCCAACCAGGCTGGGATTGTTGTTTGGCCTTTACTATTACTCATGCTTTGAAATCTGTAGCAGGAAGGCGTTTACACAACTATTGTGGCAGGTTTTTTTCTCCTGCGCTTAATTTCCCTGGGTGATTTATTTTCCAGCCCTTTCACCAGCTTCGTTGCCCTCCTCTGCACCCGCTCCAGCACCTCCAGATCTCTCTTGGATTGAGGTGCCCCAAACTGGACACAATACTTGAGGTGTGGCCTCACCAGTGCTGAGTACAGGGGCACAATCACCTCCCTACTTCTGCTGGTCATGCTATTTCTGATACAAGCCAGGATGCCGTTGGCTTTCTTGGCCACCTGGGCACACTGCTGGCTCATGTTCAGCTGCTTGTCAGTTAGAACCCCCAGGTCCCTTTCTTCCTGCTCTCAGGTTTGGCTCGGCACAAGCCTGTGGCAGGATGGGGCAGATGCAGGCACTTGTGGTGGCCACAGGGCTTGTGCTAGCCCTCGCCGACCTCTAGAGATGGTGAGTTACTTCCCCTCCCCTTCATCTTCCCCTTCCGCTACCACAGGCAATGGTTTTCAGAGGAAAGATTGCTGCTTGTAGCCCTGATACTCTATTTCTTCATCGTTTCCTCTAATAAACTCTGCCATCCTTCCAGTATTGGCTGCAAAGGAAGTTTATCCCTCAGCTTTTTTATATTCATTTTAAACACATTGAAAGTTACCTGTTGCCTCAAAGGCAGAGCTGTATATATATCCCTGCTGTACTCTTGAGATGGATGCAGATTGAAGGCAACTCTTGCATATTATGAATCTTCTGCTGTGCTTGTTTTTGACTTGCTGCAGAAAAAGGGATTCACTCATCTGAATTATTTAACATCAGTGTAGAGGCCCTTTCTCGGATCAGGAATCCGTGATTTCACAAGTTTGTAAAACACAGAGCTAAAGGATTTCCAGTACAGAAAATCCTGGGTTTGGAGTTCTTTTCCAGTGGTTAGATACATTCATTTTTTACACAGTCACGAAAGTATGGATGCATAAAATAACGGATGTATAAGACTGTTACTGTGGCAGAGGAATGCTGGCATTGAATATTGTACCTTGAGAAGGAAAATACTGTGCTGTTTTTGAATCGTTCAATCTCCCATTTCATATGGATTCTTTTATTTGTGTTTGAAATCTCTCAAAGTTTTGTGGTGTGGCTGTTGTATGGTAGACATGGTTACTGCACATGGAATTCCTGGTCTAAATATAGAGGAAATTAAGATGATAACGTGGGAGACCAAATGTGGACTTTTCAATGGAGACTGTGTTATTATGACAAATAGGTACTTAGGAGTATCACGTCACTGGGGTTCTATCCTTCTGAAGGAACCTGTCTAGCCCCACTCTGATATATTGGAAGCCGAAGTTGGCACCCTACAATGCAGAGAAGCCAGCATTTACGTTTTTCTATAAACTTACATTTTTTGCAGTTCATCGGTAGTTACTGCCTTAGAGGAAAACTTCATTAAGACAAGGACTAGGTTTTTGATTATATTACCATACATTTGTTCTGAGGTTTTGTAAGGAGTCATGGACTGGTGTTTCAGTTCTCTTGCCATCCTACACTAACTGCTGTCTTATGTGGCAGGTTTTCTTAAGTATAGTTTTTCAGGATTTGGGAAAGCTTTTTGGGACAATTTGTGCCAAATTCAGGAAGTCTCCTGAAAGGTGAACCACAGTGAGCAGTGACACGTGGAGGGAGAAAGCCCCAGGTACCACTGGGTCACGGCTTCAGCATCCACGGCCACTGATGGGCACGGCGGTTCCTCCTTTGCTGTGGCAGCACAAGTGTTCGGGAGGTCATGATGTGAATGGGGCAGGTTCAAAAGTGAGATGAGACCCGGGCAAAGCCTTCATTCTGGGTTCAGAGCAGGGTCTGCCATTTGGAGAGCTTTGGGCTACAGCCGTACCCATGGGAAACAGCTTCCTTCCCACTTTTTTACTCTGAGGGAAGAGCCATAAATGAGAGGCAGCGTTCAGAAGGTGAGGTTAAACAGGTTGAGACTGTAGGAATGAGAGTGAAAACTTTGAAGAGTGAAAATAGTTAATTGTTTGAGTAAATTACTGTAGGAAGGTGTGAGCTCTCCATTGCTTCAGGTGTTTCCACTGGGACTGGGTAGCCTGTGAGCTCTGGATGATCTGCCAAACCAGTGCTAGGAGTGCTGTGTGGGGTTACCATTGCTTGGGCTGTGTTATACTGGAGCTTTGTATGGACTTGGTGTTTGCATGAAATGCCTGTCTTTGAGGGTCTGTATGAGAAGGTGAAACCTCACAGTGCAGTCTGAGACCCCTCAGAGAGGGGGGACAACTGTCTGAGAGATGAGCAGGGCTCTTGGCCTGTGATGAAGAGTAACAGGCTCCAGCAGTATCCAGGCATGGCATCTCTGACTTAATCTTCCAGCAAGGGATGAACAGAATGGTGTGAGGAAGAAGAAAAAAATAAAGGACAAAGGAGAGAGAGTTGTATGTAGAGCTAGAGTGCAGATTAGAAAGAATTCTTCTCTTAAGTGTTTCCATTCATGCAGTGTGAATCGTTATGAAAATGTATTTGGCATTTTACCCAGTACTGTTAAAACTCGTTAAAACTCTTTCCATGGAAACATGGAATCAAAATGCATTTAGCCTCGCAGTAGTTGCACAGATTCCCCTTTCTGTTATCGTTCTCAGCCTTTTTTTTTTTTTCCACTCACCCTTTTTAGGTGGTCCATCTTCCCTTGTTATACCATTTTTATGCAGAGGTGGAAATCTCAGCTTTTTTTTTTTTCCCTCCAGCATCTCTGCTGTTACTTCTTGGTGTCTCGTGTACATCCAGGTGTGGCCCAAAGTGACTCAACTGTGTTGCAGAAAGTTTCTGGGATCAAACTGCTGTTAGAACATCAGATGAGATAAAAGCCCGATTGATAACTGAATGTTTGCCTTTCCCTGCAGCATCCTTGCTCGTTCTCTGGCTTTGTAGTAGTGACTTTTTTGTGGACACCCCAGAGCAGGTAGAGACACAAGGGGTAAGAAGAGAGTTTCTTCTCACTGCCGCTTACCTCCTTCCATCGCCGGCTTGTTTTTTTACTCCTGTGGTCTGTGTTTTGGACTTCTGCTTTGGAAGAACCCCAACATGGAGGCTGTAACAAGAATGTGACAGAGTTTTGCAATGGTTTAATAAAATATACTTGATCAGCTGTATAGGAATTAGCAGATGGGAGCAAATTCTAAACCAGGCTTTCTTTTGCAGTTGGTCTCTCGCAGCTAACAAGGTTCTTCTCCTTCCACCTTCTCTTTCTGCTTCACTTAAGCATTAAATTTATGCCTAAATGAGCATGTGTTTGATGTAGCTAACTCTCTGATTTTCTCTTAAGCAGTGGTGAACTTAGCTGCTCCCTCCCTTCTTGCTTACTGTGTTTATCGTCTTGGTGCCAGCAATGTACTCAGCGAAAATGAAGGCGTTAGCTGTGCCCAAGAGGCTAATCTAAAAGATTTCTGGGTTATCCCGTTTGCTTTCCCTTCTGTTTGTGCAGTTGGAGCCAGAGGAATTGTTGCTAGCCTGTCTTTAACCTGAGTTAAGCTGCTTTCCTTTCAGATGTGAAGAAGGACCGGTGCATGGCTTATGATTTCCTCAGCCTGGTTAGATAGTAATTCTCCCTAAAGACCATGCCTTGATACCATTATAGCCACGATAAGAGTAGTTTCACTTTATTTAGTTATTTGAGGGTATATTCTTCCCTGCAGGAAGCGTGGCACCTTTGTCAAATATCCTGTGCCTCCGTGTCCCCAAGCACTTCCATCTTCTCTACTGCAAACACTGATACTGTGTTCTCAAGTCCCGTGGCGCTGGGTCTGCCCATCTCATTTACCAGCTGAGTATGTTCTCCCCTCTTAGATGTTGTCCTTCCAGCTGGTGAGATAAGAGGCAGGAACGTGAAGCCTCACCCTCACTAACTCATTAGTCTGAGCCCTGGTACTGAGTCTGCTTAGCGTCAAGTGACTTGTTTTTCTTCTGTCTGAGACTGTACTTACCTCCATAAATCACGAGAAGATCATAATCCTGACTTACTTGACACTGAACTTTTGCTTGGTTTCTTAACACAGCTGGACACATTAAATGCCTAAAAGTGGTTGGGTGGGATATTGTTTCCAAAATACACATTTTCAAAGGCTGGAGGTGCAGTTCTCTGAAACCTTGGTTTCAATCTGAGATCTTGTGCTTGGGAATGTAGAACTCTCTTCTGCCTCTCCAAAATATTACACTGCAGATCGCATTGATTCTTACATGGGCAGGGGTGGGCTGTTAAAGTCAGCTGAGAATAAAGAAGTGTTTCTTGGTGTTTTGTTCCACTGTTATTTTTATTTTTGACTCACTGACTGTAACAAGGTGAGGAAATGCAGACTTACCCGCTTGCCCAGGAGGAGGTGGACAAGTCTTAGCTTCAAATGCCTGCATGTGAGAGGTGAAAAAAGAGCAGTAATGTACCTTTTTGAGCCTTTTAAAGGAGAAGGAGGGTTGCTTACACCGTTTCCAAATAATTCCCACCTGCAGATTCCCAAAGGGAGGCATTGACTGTAAAGATTGGGGTTCAACAGTGTTAAAAAGGGATGGAGGGAGAAAGAGAGTCCTTTGCTCCCTGCTGCATGAGCTGAAATGGGTTTAGGGCTTTTTGCAAACTCTGGCTTTAATTGTGTTTTGGGGAGACATGGAAAGAAACCCTTTTTTTTTTTTTTTTTTTTTTCATAGTTGGATATTTGGGGGACAGCGTTAGATTTGCTTGTCCAGGCTTGTTTATTACTTGTTTTCTGTCTTTGGGGAAGTTGAGGTTTACTTTATATGTTGTAAACGATGCAAAAGGCACCCAGAAGATTGTAGATGAATCCTCTGTCTTTGTTATAAATGTAAGTATATAGACTAAATAAATAGCTTCTTTCTGGGCTTAAAATCCTTACACTGCACCAGACAACAAAAATTTGCGTCTTGGAGTAGCTCCTAGAATTCTTTAATGCTGAAATATCTCCTCTGCTTGCAAACCTGGGGCTCTTCCTCCTTCAGATAAGAGTTTTCTGTTAAAACCGGCTTTTCTTGCAACCGTCCTTTTGGGCAAGGATTGGCACAATTCAGTCAATACCGACGGTGACACTAGGAGTGCATGGCAAGGAAAAAAAAAGAAGTTTAGAAGGTAAGACTAAACAAATCCTCTCTGTTAAAAAGAGCAAAGGGAAAAAAAAAAAATCTGTGCTCGGAGCATTGCTTTTCTCTGGCTCTCGACAGTTTGAGTATACACCAAAAAAATGATTTTTAGCGCACTTTAAAAGCTTTATAAGTTGTTTTCGTCTCTTTCAAGAAAACATAATTCATATGGAAGCATATTGTTTCAAGTAGCAGCTAAACTACAAGTTTAAAAATAGGATATTTTGGTTGAATTTCTGTTTTTATTTTTTTATGTAAGCATTAGTCTCCCAAGAAAAGTACATTCTGTTTTTGTGCGTCTTATTGCGAGCAATGTGTGTTCCCTGTCTGGTAAGTGGTGCTGTCTGGCACAAGGAACACCTTTTGGCAGGTTGGCTCTTTCAGTATATTGTATGTTACGGAGGATGCTGGCAGATGTCTGGATCCTGGTGGTGAAGTAGCGGGAGGGGAGGCAAGAGAAACCTGGGGTTTATTGCGGAGCGCTGCTGGGAGTGGGATGGGGAGCCAGGGAGATGGGTAGCAGAGGGTGCTACGATTTAGCTGCCTTCTGCAGGGCAGAAAGCAGCTATAGCAGGGGGTATTTTAAGCCCGTATTAAGGTGAATGAGTGAGATAACGTAGGTGCCCATCTGGGAGCTGTATTTCCTTTATTTCTTGTCTGAGGCTGGTGAGAAAAGATCAGACTTGGGGGGACATTCAGACTCCCGGGGAACGGGGCGCTGACTGCAGCCCCTGCAAGAGACCAAAAGTCAGGAAAGGAGACCAACTAATATTTTCTTCCAGTCTTAACAATTGACCTAGCCAAAATAAGCATAAAATAACAACAGCTGTTGAAAAAAGTCTAAATTGTGTGCCTGTACCAACAGATGTTTCCATAAGCTATTGATTTTTAGGTTGTCCCAGCTTAAATAAATACATTCTGTATGTATTCTATAAATACAGTACAGGGGTGAAAAGGGTCAAAAGGGTAAAATATATCTAGGAGAGATTTCTCTATTTAGGAGAACTTTATAAGCTGTCAGTGAAGCTGTAAACAAAGTTGCACCAAAATATATAGTGGCTTTTAGTTTAAATTGTGTCTTTTTGCTTGTTACTGGCTGCTTGGGTTAACAAAGAAAATATTTTTCTTTCAATAGCTTTCAGATCTTTTGCTGGGTATTTTTTCTTATGCGTCTGCATTAAATAAGCTCATTTAACAAAACCTGATCCTCTTATAAACATGGAATAATGACAGTATCCCACATATGGGTTTCATTAATTTTTGCATGTTTTGAAGTTGTCTTTTTTCTCCGAAAGGCTAACTTCAGAAACAGCAGAGATTAATGCTACATAATAGCCAAAATGACTAACTGAGCAGTCAGCAATTCTAACTTGGGAGGGAAGGGGTTTCTAGTTAAATTATTTAACCATTGCATAACGAAAAGGGTATTTTTTTTTCCTGTACAGAATGATGCTGCGTAATCTGCACTCCTCCCAGTTGCTGTTACTGGTTTGCTTTGATTGAACTGGCCTCAGTTCTGCTGATTATCTGCAAGCTTTCTTGCTTCTGAGTCTTGTAAATGTTTTGGATTTTAGCCCTGAGAGAGAGCACCAGAACGTTTCCCCCCTTCCTCTTAAGAAAACAAAACCAACCCAGTCACTGGTGAGAAATTTCAGACGCTCCATCTTCCTTATCTGCAACCTTTGCAGCTCCTGGGATAGCCTGAATCAGTAGGATAACTCAGGCTCCCAAATACAATAGATGCTGGATTTTGACATTTTTGGCCCCAGTTACCATTTTTGTTTGTTTATCTATTGATTAAAGTTGTTAAATGTATGAAAGTGCAGCAGCTGTGGCAGGTGGGGAATTGGGAGCACAAACCCCCTGTAACTAAAGTTTTCCTAAAGCACCTGTATTGACCCCAAATTCCCAGTGTTTGCAGGGACATTCCCTACCTTTAACTGAGTGGAGAGGAATAGGAGCCAGAGTTTGGATCCGTTATTCCAGTCAGGAATTATCCCTGCAACAACAAATGTTACTGTAAAGGGGTCTTTGAAAAGCTGGTGGAGGAGACGTAGCATATGTTAGCTTATATAACCTTAGAAATAAATATTTTGTTATTTTTCTGGAGCAATGTCAACAGTTGAGAAAATTCCTCACTAATGACGATGCTTCCACATATCTGGCCTTTAATTATACATACGGGTTATGTCCTGATATTTATAATTCCTTTTAGGAATATTTTCTAAAATTGGGCTAAAGGTAACATATTTAGTGTGTATTGGTATAGCAGTCCTTAACGATGGCTTTGTGGACCCAATGAATCCTTACCCTTGCATATATGTCTTTAGATGGGAGAGATAAAAGAGGGGTAAAAATTGGTAGAAACAGGTTTCTTCCACAGGGTGAACATTCTTTCCTGGGCTCTCGAGCTGTAAAGACATGTTTGTTTAATATTCTTTACAGAGGACTACCAGGGAAACGGATAAAACAGTGAGCAAATGAATGCTCATGTGGTCCTCGAGCAGACCTCCCAGGCAGGAGCTGGAATCCAAATGCCTCCTCTCAAAGTTTGCGTTGGATTTTATTTCAAGTTTCCAAATGCATGTAGAGAGGGCATGAAAATATTGGTTGGATGGGAGTTGTAAGTAGGAGGGTGAGCTGGAGTGTCTGTTATTGCTGGGGAGAGGGGGGCTTGGCCACGCTCGGAGATTCTCAGTTACCGGTCGGTCTGAGATCCTCCTCGCCGCAAATCAAACAGAAAAATTGGAAGGGGAAAAACAAATACCCCTGTGTCTTCAATCCCCTGCCTTCGTTAGCAGCCAAGCCAAAAATGGACCTGGAAGTATGGTGGGTGCCTTTGTACGGTGCTCTGCTTCCCCACCACTTTCCCTCCCGAATTTTCAAGTTACAAGATGAAAGAGGAGATAACTTTTTCCCCTTCGACAGGGTGTCCAGCCAGGACAATACATGGTCATATGGGCTCCCCAAGGGCTGCGTCTTAGGGACTTCAATTAAAAAGGGAAAGAAAAAAAAAGAAGGGAAGCTGAATCATTTTCTGGCATGATTTATTCATTTGAATGACCCTTCTCTGTTTGTCAGTTGGATTACAGTGACTTAAACTGGAGGCATAAAAGAATGGTAAAAGTTGAATAATTTCCTCAGCTCAAGATGTGTCATTTTTATATTGTCTATTAATTTTACTCACTGATACCATACGTCATTTTTGTTGGGCTTTATCCGCCAATTCATCTATGTCATCTGTTATCCTGTCTCTGTTTTTAGCTAAATACATAAGTTCTTTAGATAGAAGCATCCACCAGGCATATCCTGGAACTGATCTCTTATTATGACGAGGCATTCCGGGGTGGCTCCGGCGATGTCTGTCTGCTCCCATGCTGTGCCTGCAGCAACGGGTCTCAAGCTGGGATTTTGGAAGACAGGGTGATGTTTCCTGCACCCCGCCGATGCAAGGTGGTCTGTTTTCCTGCACAAAAACTCATCCAAATTTTTAACCTCATACCTTGAACCATAAGGCTTTACTCTTTCTGGAATTTTTTTATTATGGAATAACGGAACATATGTTTTTATTTGTGTAAATCAATACTTTCTTGTATCCTATATCTATCCCAGTCATGTCAGAACATGCTTTTTTATTACGCACGGTATAAAAATGACAATTTCCTTTGAATTTTGCATTTGTGAACTTTATAGATAATGAAACATCCCCTTTTTCTAGCATTTGGGACAAATGCTATGATCTATTTAAATCACTGCAAGATGAGTTACTAGACATTGCTTGTTTGGGTTTAGTGTGGATTGAGCAGGCCTTCAAATATTTGGTGGATACCCTGTGCAAACCAATTCCGAATGGCTTGCATAATGTTTACGATGGTTTGAAAACTCCTATAAAAGCAATCCACTGTTTTAAATACTTTTATTTATATCATTATCTTTCCAGATCCCAGAAATTGTAATCCTGTGTTTAGAGCAGGAGACATGAATCACCGTAATTAGCAAAGATCATTGCTCATCGTGTGCATGTAAAATTTGCACGTTCGTTACCAGCAGCTGAAAAACATGAAGGGCAATGTAAGCCAAGCCAACACGACCAGCTTTAGTGATGGATGGGCTCAAAGAAGTGAATGTCCTCTCTGAGGACCTCCTTCAGCAGCAGTTTCAGGCTGGGTGGAGCCGGCTGTGATACCAAAGCAGTATCTCCCAACCAGGTCTCTTGGTTGCAAATTGTGCTATTCTTTAGGAAAGACCCCAATATTTTTGTGTTTTACCCATCTGTAGATAATTAGACCCCATGCCCTGATGGGAAGTGCCGGAGCGCAGGAGCAGCTGGTGTCTCCGAGGACAAGGGGATGTGCAGCTCGGGTTGCTTCTGGGAGGTTGATTTGCTTTTGCAGGTCATAGGTGCTCCTTGACAGTCTGTTTTGGGGATTGTTCCCAATTTATCCACTCATGTTTTAACTTTCCCCGTTTTCGGGATGCTGGAATTCTCGGGGTGAAACACAGTGTCCAGTGTTTGACAGCAAGTATTTCTCTCGACTCCCTTAACACGCTGAATAAATATCTGTGGCGTGGTCCAAGATCCCACAGCACTTCAGCCAGCCAGACATCTCGATTTGCAGTTATTTTTGGTAAAGGCAGAACTAGATGTTGCAAACTGATGTCAAGTCAGCTGAGGGGTTGCTAATCTCTTGCGTGGGATGTGTTTCTCCTGTAGCCGTTTGGGAGCAGTGGGATGGGCAGTTGATTTCCTCTGGAAGGATGTTCAGGCATGCTCCGTGGCACACCAAAGCTTCAGCAGTTTTCCGAAGGTTATTTGGACAATAGAAATTCCTGAGAAACATACGCCGAGTCTCTGAGAAATATTAGAAAAGGGAAGGTCAGGAAATGGTTGAAGGTCTCTCAAGGTGTTTTTGTATTTTCTCAAAACACGCGCTCCGTGTATCCATATGTCTGACAGCTTTCCAAGCCCTCCTCGTTCCTCCTTTGGGCTTCTTCAGCTGTTTATTAGATGGTTATGTCTCTGAGTTCTAATGCAGGCTGCAGCTGTACGGTGGTTTGTTTGGATATAAAACTCAGCTTGGTCGTGTTGTCCCAAAGCACGGAACCGCTCTGCAAGGAAATGCCTCTCTGCAGACCTTTGTGTGAAGATCTGAATGATGTAAATAGAGAAGTTTTAGGAGACTCAGGGCTGCCCAGGCTGGAGAACAAAACTTGTGTTGGTATTGTTGGGCAGTTTGCCACAAGGATTAAGTTGAGCTGGTGAATCTCGAGGTGTTTTAGGACCAGGATTGTGAAGGTTTGTTGCCTGCATCACTGACCTTCCC
Organism: Tringa tobata; assembly: GCA_033628505.1. Classification (NCBI taxonomy): domain Eukaryota; kingdom Metazoa; phylum Chordata; class Aves; order Charadriiformes; family Scolopacidae; genus Tringa; species Tringa tobata. Next base: position 3,682 of record JAHREE010149211.1, on the reverse strand, counting down.
CTTTACAGCAGCGCTGCCGCAGCTGGGATCCCTGTGATGTCTGATCCCAGGGGACTGTCCACATCCCTCTCTGTGATGACTCTTCTTTCCGTGCCCTACCTCCTACAGGCATCCAAAATCACGACCAGCCTTTTGGGGCCACCCCATGAAGGAGGATTGGTGGGAGGATGGTGGCGGGTCGTGGACCAAAGTGTCCCCGCAGGGATGCAGATGGATGGACAGGCAGGGTTGGGAGCAGGTCGGTGACAAAACTCCTCTCGGTCTTGCAATACTCCTGCAAAAATGAGAGATGTGTTACCTGACATCCAGGGCTCATGACCAAGGTCTGCAGCGTGAGGGAGCGTTCAGCAATGGCCTGGTCTTCTTCAAAATCCACGTTGGAGCATCCGTCTCGGTCTCCTCTCGCGCGGGTGCTGACCTGCCTCCCGGCAGACACCACGGATGTGCGATCCCTTCCAGATTGGACGCGCTCCTCTTCCAGGCTTTTTGCAGTATTAGAGTGCAGATTTCCTTTGCCTTATTTAGTTTTAGAAAAAAAAGGGGTTTGTTTTGTCTATCCCTGCGAGTGCCAGAAACAAAAAATTTTTAAAACCCTTTCCAAAAAGCTGATTTCTTTTAAGAAAAGAGCAATTGAAATTGTAATTCTTTTCTCTTACTGTCTGACGAATTTATTATCTCCTGTGTTTAGTGCCCAAAAGTGGGTTTTAACTTGCTTAAAACAGGGAGACTTTTCCTTTCATCTGCTGCTCCATTAGTTCGTATCGGAGCCGCAGTTGAAAAAGTTAATGCGCCTGAGTATTTCTGCAGATTGCATCATTTTCAGTGTTTCATAACGATATGGCAAAAGTAATTTGAAACAGATAACAATAGTGCAGTCTGTTTCAGAATAACCATGATTTCCTTGTCATTAAGAGGTCTGTTAGCGGGTAGAGGAGGAGGAGTTTTATCTGGATGAGTTACAGATCATATGGTGCGACCGAGCGCCTTGGCCCTCCACCCCCTTCCCTTTTCCTTCCCTTGAAATCCGCAGTGCTGGACTTTGGTTTGGATATGAAACGATTGGATAGTTTCAAACTCCTGTCTGCACAGAGCGGCTCAGCGCTTCCAGATGTTTTCAATAAGGAGCCCAGAACTGTCGCATCAGCAGCCGGTGGCCGGGGCTACCGCTCGCCTCTCCGCTCCATTTTGAGCAACTCAGCCCCAAAAAAAAAGAGAATTATTTACTCCTTGGAGTAGGTTTGGTTTTTTGTGGTTTTTTTTTTTTAATGTAATCTTTATCCTCTGCTTGTCTGGTGCATTGTGTTGCTGAGGATAAAGTGTTTACTATGTAAACACGCGTCCGGCATTGGAGGGACTGCCTTAAGTAGATGGAGAAAGGAGGCTGGAAATCTTCGTTCTGCTTCGTGCGGGCTGAGTCTGTTCTCAGCGTCTGCTCGGCCGCCCCTGTGTATGTAAGGCTGGGAGCAAGGCAAGATTTCTGGCCTCAAACAACGCAGCAAAAGCCCCACCTAACGTGGGAAGAGAGCGACGGTCTCCCAAGGGAAGGGGGAGTTTGTCTGGCACATTATCTTCTATTTGTTTATATTACATTTCTTCCCCTGCCCCCCCTTCAGCAGTAAAGTCTGGAAATGAAGATGAGATGGACTTTGGGTGTCTGTAGTCGTCATTGGCCTCCTGATCTTGGCTGTGAGTCAGGAACATAACCACAGGAAAACTCTTGGAACAAATTAGGGATTTGGAAGCTTAAATCTGAAAAGAAAAAGAGAAGGGAGAAGGAGGAGGGGGGGATATATTTTGTGGGTTTATTTGTTTGTTTGTGTTGATTATTTCCCTCTGCGGCTGAAGGTGTAGAGGTGTCCAAAGGGGTCAGTTGGCAACCTTTACTAGATCAAGACACATAATTACGGAGGAAGGCAGGTCATCATCTTGATTCACAGGTAGGGCATGGACATGTATTGAGTCCTGGGACACGTCCTGTGCCCAGAGTCACCCTGCCTGTGCCTTCCACCAGAACTTTCTGTTCCCTCCTGCCCCACAAAAGCACACGTTGGGTTACATGTGGCTTTTGGCCATACCAAGATGCTTGTGCACAACTCAGAAAAACTGGCCTCCTCTTTTTAACTTCCTGCTATGATGGTTGTGCATCTCCCAGGCTGTCTCCCACCTCCTTTGGTTAGAGATGTTTCTCATTTATCTTTATGTGTAGGAAGCGGGAGATAATGTCAGCCACAAAAATCCGGGTGTTGATGCAGCAACAAGTCAGACCTCGCTTACATCTCGGTGGAAGATGCACTGCCACAGTTAGTGGTGATGCTCATGTGGTGGTCTCTTCTGCGAGGTGGACATTGCTTGAGCCCTGCAGCTGGACATCCCTTCCTGGATGCCGGAGGGGCTCTGAGGTGAAGTGCTTTAAGTGGGGCGCCCAGAGCTGTGCATTTGTTGCTTGGATAAGTCTCAGCCTTATATACAAGTAGCTGTAATTAAATTGGTTTGAAAACAAAATTAACTGCTCTATCAGTTCAAAAAAATAAAATAAAATACGAGTGCTCCATAATGAAACATTAGAGCATCATTAAGGCACGGCGACTGCTGCAAATTCCTTTACCTGAACTAAATTCACACACTCTGTTTATAGGTTCCCGTCTTGTAAATTTAGATTTGAGGAAATCCCTGCCTTTTATGGTAGTGTTTGAGGGGCTGGAATGCTGTCACAGCCATTTCTGATTCCTCATCTCGACAGGCACATGATTGCTGGGATTCATTACTCGTGGAGAAAACTGGTGGCTCCAGAAAGTCCCCAAAGTACTACCACATTTTGTGTGTGTCCTAATACTGAAAGCAGAAGCTCCGCTCATTGTTAAGGAGTCATTGGCTGAGATCTCGAGCTGGGGACTGTAGCTGTAAAGGAGCCTCGTAGAGGAGATCCTCTTCAGTTCAGCTGGTGGTGTGGTGGAGATGAAGCTTTGGGTTGTGAGGGAGAGACTGGAGCCTTACAAGAGCAGGGGGAGATACCTTGCATTGAGTAGGTAAGAGCATACCTGCATCACTTACTGGGAAGAGCTGGTCCATTGTGACTCTCCAGCCCGTTCCACCGCATGAGGTGATGTGATGCCCAAAGGTAGACCTTCCAGTGGTGATTGGCCACCGTGCCACCAAGCTGTGCTGTAGTCTTAGGAAAAGACACCTTTCTCAGCTCTCTTACTAAGTTTAGAGGGTAATTATGCTTTTGCGTTATCTGGCTGTAGGGATTGGGGGTATCATATCCAGGAGAGCCCAAAATAGTACTTTGTGTTGCTGTAAACTCCCATTCTTCAGTGTTTGACCAAGCAGGCGTGGAGGAGGGTCAGTTCCTGTGTTACTCACAGGCAGGCTGACGTGCAATGGGTTTGGGTGGCCAGAAGACTGGGTAGCACTGGGAAGAGAGGAACTGGAGTGCCTGGTCGTGACGGATGGGTTCAGAACCCTTAACTGAGCTCCATGAGCAAGTCCCAGCAGGAGATGGGCAGCCTACGCCGCCGAGGATGGCTCTTGGAGATCTGCAATTAAGCCTTGGGTTGATAAGTGCCATTTCCAATGTCTGTGTTTCCTGCTTTGCCACACGGGATTAACAATTCCTCCATTTCCAGCTTGTCTACCCAGAAAAGCAGCAAGTTCTGCTGGCTACAAACTCCCAAATACAGAA
>JAHREE010149210.1:0-19435 GCA_033628505.1 Tringa tobata | reverse complement strand
CCCCACAGCGCTGGTGGAAGCCAGCAGCCCACGGAGGTGGGTGCTCACCATGGGCACCGCAGCCCAGTTTGCCAGTCTCCCCAGCAGCTGCCTGGGGGAGAGGAGCTGTGGTGGGGCTGAAGAGGGAAGCACACAAGCCCTCGGTGACAAGCGCATTCCGTCCCAGCACAGGGGTGCGGCACGCACAGCTCCCGGTGCACGGGCAGCTGGCACCAGGAAGGACTGGGCTGGCCCAGGAGCCATGGGTCACACCAGCCCCGGGGAGAACAAGGCTCCCGCAGCAGCACAGCTAGGACGGGTGGCCAGCCCAGGACCCGTGTCAGGGCATCCTGTCCTTGATGCAGCTTTCCAGTAGGTCTCCACTTCTTTCCTGGTAGCCAAGCAGACGTGGTCAATATTCCCGGGGGGCTCCCAGCCCCTGGCCGTGCTGCAGCAGCAGCAATGTCCCCTTCTTGAGCAGCAGGTAGCCACGAGGTCTGCCCCGCTCCCAGCGGGCAGCAAGGGTGAGGGAGGGCTGAGGGACTCCTGGTTCTGGGCTGCACCTTGGCAAGGCAGCGAGCTGGCCATGCAGCCCTGCCAGCTGGCACGGGAGATGCCAGAGCAGACAGGCAGGAGCCGACGGCCCCACGCTTCCCTTGGCGAGTCCTTCCCGGCAGTTTCTGTCCTGCCGCCCGACGTCTTCGTCGTGTAGCATCCTAGGACAGCGCGTGCCCCGGCAGCCCTGCTCCCGCAGCTGGCTGCACGCCCGTGCCTATCTCCAGCGGGTCTGGTAAATGAGCGGGTAGAAGACGTTCAGGAAGAGCGCGACAATTGCGGCCGTGGTGGCCAGGACGAAGTATCTGACGCAGCCTTCGTCTGGGTGCTGGGGGGTGCCCGGACTCCGCTTCTGGCCACGGGGCCTCCAGGAGTTTCTTGCAGGCCTTTGGGGCGCCTCGAGCTGCAGCTCTTGTTCTTCAGCCTCCAGTTCCTGCCAGATCAGAGAAGCCTGCGATGTGGAAACCTGCGTCAGCACTTGGAGAACACAACGGGCAACACCCCTCGCCATCCCCCGGGGCAGGCGGGTGCCTGCGAGCCCAGCCCCGTGCCCAGCCAAGCCAGCCCGCCTCCCCATGCAGCACCGTCGCGGTCGCGCCCGCCCCCGCGGCTCTTCGGGGTCTCCGGCGCGTGGGAGGTTCCGCCAAGGCAGGGTCTTCGCGGGCAACCGGATCCCGACGGAGCCGATGCTCTGGCATTGGTGGGTCCAGGTGGCGAGCGGGCAGGCGGCAGCCAATCACGGCCCAAGCTTTTGTGATCCCCACAGGATCTTTTCTGAAGATGGCCAATCCGGAGCCAGCTGGGGCGGCAGGAGCAGGAGGCGCGGTTGCAGCACAGCCAGTCACAGGTCTGCTTCTGGGGGTGGGGACGCTCTGACAGCCAATCGTAGTCCAACTTCCAGGAGGATTATCCGCAGGCAGCCAATCGCAGCCCAGCCCTTCACTGGGCCAGTGATCGTGTGGGGCAGCCAATGGGGGTGCAGGTCTCCGGAGGGCACCCAGTGGCCTGGGAGGGTGTGGGTGGTCCGAGGGGCTCAGGGAAACTGATAAGCCCTGGTGGGATCCAGTGCACCCCAGCGCTGCGGGGGATCCGGCGCCGTCGGGGGACCGATGAGCCCCGGCACCACGGGGACACCCGATGAACCCCGGCGCTGGGTGGGTTACAGTGAGCCTCAGTGCTGCCCAGGCCCCTGAAGGCTCCCAATGCCAGCGTGGGATGCTTATCACAGCCTTCTCGTTGCCCAGGCTACCCTCAGCAAGTGGGGCTGCTCCAGGACACGCAGAGTCCCCCCAGCACAGGAAGAGCCTAGGCAGGCAGACACCAACATGCTGGACGCCACCTGGCCCTAGAGACAGGGCTCCTGTCCCCCAGCTGAGAGGGAAGAGCCGGGATGCCTAACCAGCGCCAAGCTGAGGGCTGTGTGAGCCAGACAGGCCAGGGGGCCATGCCAGAAGGACCTGACAGGGCACACGTATGCCACCGTGCCAGAGATGAGATGAGCATCGTCCTCAATCCCTGCAGGGCCACGGGGATGCCGAGCTCAGAGGGAAGAGCTGCAGCACAGTGATGCAGGGGGGGGCTCACCAGGTGGGTGCTGCATCGAGCCCCAATCTGGGCCTTCACATCTGACGTTCACACAAAGATCAGCCCCACGCTTCCCACCGGTGCATGCCGAAAGCACCCCGCTGCCAGCTGGTCCATCCCTCCCCTCCCAGGCGGCCCAGCAGCAGAGCTCGCTCTGGCAGGTTTCTGTTCAGCACCCCGTGGAGGCTGCCAGGCCTTTGGCTCAGCGCTGGCATTTGCCTTTTTTGCACCTAGCTTGGCCCCAAGCTGGGCCCCAGCAGAAAGCGTCCCCCACCCTGCCTCGAGAGCAGCTGCGGAGGGCAGGTTCTCACCGCTCCCTGGCACAGCCAGCTCCTGCTGCACCGCTCACAGCCTCCCTTCGGTGCAGACCCCGGCGAGGCTGGGCCCCCTTCCTGCCTCCTCCAGTGCCCTCCCACCAGCACGCCCCACCCTGACGACAGGAACCAGCTCTCCTGTGGTCCCTCGGGGCAGGGACCAACCCAAGCACGCAGCAAGAACAGGGCAAGACAGCCCCCAGCGCTCAACAGACGCAAGCTCTTTGGTGTCGAAGAGGGGCAGGTATCACACCACAGCTGTGCCAGGCTCCGTAGGTGCTGGCAGAGTCGGGCTGGGCCCTGCGTGTGGGCACCTCGGCATGTTTCACCCCTCTGTGGCTCCAACAGTGCCGAAAAGGACGCGAGCTCTCACCTGGCTAGCAGCAGCTTCCGCAGAGGGGGTGCGCTCAGCTCGGTGGTCTGGGGGGTGCCCTGGCAGGGGTCTCTCCACAGGAGAGTTCCTCCGGCGGTAGAAGAGGACATACGCGTATCTGGTCACCACCTGACTCTCGTCCACGGTGGTGACTGTGCTGTCATCGAAGAGCCGCCAGCCTGAGAAGAGAGAAGGGTTAAGCAAGGAGAGGGGTCACAGCTGCAGGAGAGGCGAGAGGCGGCGCGGCCGGGCCGGCAGATCCTCACCCACGTCGCTGCGCTGGCTGTTCTTGTCGTTGGGCAGGCGGGCGTACGCCGTGTAGTGCCCCCCAATCATCCCTCCGTAGTGGTTGATGACAGCGTACAAGTCGTACATGGGCAGCTGCTGCTCGCCCTTACGGCCGATGCAGAACTTGCTCAGGTCCAGGCTCCTGGGGAGAGACACGGGGAAAAGCCATGGCAGTGGACGTTAGGCAGGGAGAGAGCAGACTGCAGGGCAGCACAGGCACTTCATCCCCCAGGCTCTCACCGGACAGGGAAGTCCACCATGTCATTGATCTTGTCCCTCCAAATAAAGCTGCGGAAGGAGAAGCGCTTGAGCTGGATGATGAGGACGTTGGGCAGGCGCCATAGCATCAGCTGCTTGGAGGCCTCACGGTGCTGCTTGCACTTGGGGCAGTACCTGGGGGAAGAGCGTGCTCGTTACCAGTGCGAGGAGAGCCCCGGGTCTCAAAGTCCAGCCCAGCCCCAAGGTCTCCCCACATGTGGGGCTGGCAGAGGGGATGTGGGAGGTCTCAGCCTCCCTCGCCAGGGGCAGGCCAGCACAGCTCCGTGGAGTCCTGGCATTGCTCCCTGCTGGCTTCTAGCCTCCCTCCCCAGAGCACAGGGAAGGCCAGCCCAACGCTCCTGGCTGCCAGAAGACAGTCAGGCAGCTCCTGGGAAACCCCCACTGCTGTCTGAGCCCACGGCCTGGAACCCACCCTGCCACCTTCCTCACCATGCTTCCTCTGGGGCCAGGACTTCGGGCTTGGTGAAGAGATTGAGGCACTGCTCCAGGGTGAAGTGGCCAGCCCGGGCTGCTTCACTGGCCGAGCCCGGGTCCTCCACGCACTCCAGCTCCTTGGATTCCACCAACACAAACTCCTTGAGGCGCTCGTTGTTCTTCCACACCAGGGCGAGGGAGCAGTCATCTGTCAGGTCCAGGGGGGTGTCACCTGTGAAGGGGGACACATCTCACATGCCTGCCCTGTCCTACACCAGGCCACCTTGCTGGAACAGTCTTGCCTTCCCCAATACAGCAATCATGTAGCACTGCCAAGAGGGGACAAGTGCCCCTGTGGGGCACCTGCACGGTCTGGTTCACCAACCCAGGGTGTCACAAGCCCATAGCCAGTGGGACAAGGCAGACACAAACTCTCTCAGCAGCAGCTACATAACCAGCACCAGATGTGGGTATCCCATTCAGACACGATGTGACAAGAGATCAAAAACCCTCTGTAGATACAGGCATTTGAAGGGAATTGGTCTATTTGCTGAAGAGAGTAGCAATGTCATGCCCAAGAAAAGCTTCTAGGCAGCACCTCTGTGCAGCAGAGCCCTGAGCTTCTCTGTGCCAGATGCAGCTTGTCCAGCCTGGAGCCATTGTCACACTTGGGTTCACCTTGTGCCATGCAAGACCCTGGCATCCTGGCGGGACAGATCCACCACCCTGCCAGAGACTGCGAGGGATGAAGGTGGCCCCTTCCAGGGCTCTGGGCTCACCTTTATCTTCCAGCTTGTGCTCTCGGCTGGCGGCATCAATCTTGTTGATGTAGAACTGCGTGGCGCGGGCACTCAGCGAGTCTGGAGTGTGTTGGTACCCAGGGATGGCAGCTGTGGACAGGCAGGGACAGATCCGTGGTGGCACTGCCCTGCGTAGGGGCCAAGAATTTGCAGTGCCCCCACCCCCACCTCACATGCTACGGCCTTGCAGGGACACAACCACGTGCCCCGTGTCCTTGACTATTTTTAGCAGGCGCCTGCCCCTGGCAAGCTGTGCTCCTCTGCCTGCCTTGCCCCTTCACTGCACATTGCTGCCATCCTGAGACGAGTGTCTGGAAACGTGACAGCCAGGCAGCCGAGCGCGAGAGGCTGCTCCCGTGCAGCTGAGTCAGAGCGAGGGAACCGCTGCGCTCACAGCCCTGAGGGGCTCAGCCCGCGCCGGGCTCTGCCCTCCCACAGGACTCTTGAGGCTTCTGCCAGCCCCTGCCTTCCCACCCCTCCCACAACATCACAACGCTCCAGCCTCTCTTCCTAGTCAAGTCTCTGCTCTGCCCCGTGGGCCCTGTCAAGGCAAGGCAGAAGATGGGCAGACAGGCATTTCAGGTGGGGCAGCACTGCCAAAACACAGCTCCCAGGGCCTCAAGTATGTCCCCAGGGGACTCTGGACCAAGCTCACAAGGGAAGAAAAGATGCTGTGGTGGAAGGTCATCCCAAGGAGGGAGAATTGCTCCTGTTTTGTCTTGGGTCTGCTGAGGGCTCCTGCCACAGACACGGTTAGTACCGCAACACCTCTTACCTTCTGGCTTGAGGGCTCTCTCATAGGACGGCTCCTTCTCGCAACAGCTGTCGCTCTGCGACTCCATGTGCTCAGAGAAGCCTGAATCCAAGCTCAGCAGGGAACTTCTGGCTGCCAGGACCTTGCTCCGGACAGTGCCGGTGTCTCCCAGTTCTGGGTGCAGCTCAGGAACAGCTGGCGACAGTGGAGGTTCCTGTAGGAGGCTGGAAGCCCTGTCTTCATCCCCCAGCTCGGGGACAGAGGTGGCTGCTGCACAGCTGCTCTTGGCCAGGGGCTCCAGCTTGTCCGGGAGCAGAGGCTGCAGCCCCTGCTCTGGTGACATCCGGCCCAGCTGGAATGGAGGCTGGAACACGCTGACCGAGTACCTGGGCAAGGAGGTGGCAGTCAGAGCCAGACAGAGACAGGGCTGAGCTCCGCTGCGGGGCAGAAGCGCCCTCCTTCCCTGCACCCTCACCTTGCATAGCCCTCCAGCAGCTGGGCCAGGCGGGCATAGGTGAGGCGGGACTCCGGCACGCTGATGATGAAGGGGAAACCGATGTTCTCTGGGCGGCACAAAGCCTTGTGGTCTGGCCAGTGTGTTTTCTGACATGCCCTGCAACACACAGAGTCCCAGGTGAACCCAGCACCCGCAACCACCTTGGGCAGGATCAGAGCAGGGTCAGAGGGGTGTGCTGGGGACATGGGGAACCAGACTAGGTCCTTCCCAAAGGCCCGGCCCATCCCACCTCCTCCCAGTGGACTGAGCTCTCCCATCTAGCCCTTAAAGACAGAAGACCCTCCTTCCCTGCCAGGAACCAAGCCAACTCACACGTTGCAGTAACCGACTCGATAGCACCTCGTGCAGCGCTTGAGCTTCTCATCCTCAGGCAGCTGCTTCTTCTGGCAGGCAGCACACTTGGCAACGGGGCCACTGGGCACCTGCGGACGCTGCAGGAGAAAGGACCCATTGGGCAGGAGAAGGCACCCTTGGTGGGCAACCGTGCTCGATGCAGCTTGTCACCCTTGCATGCAGCTCTCCCCCCTCCTGCTCCGCCCCACTTGCAGGCTCAGCCTCTCTGCATGCCTCCCAGCAGTCCCAATGTCCCCTCTCACCTGCTGGACCTGCAGCTCCACCACCCGCTCCTTGGCCAGCTCTGGGGACAGCACCTCGAAGCAGAGCAGCAGGTCCGTGGGGGAGACTGTGTCCAACGAGTTGGACGGCAGGAACATGCGGTGGAAGCGATTCTTGATCACCTGCCAGGAAAGCAGTGGAACGGGACCATGTGAGGGCTGCCCCACACTTCTTCTCCTGAGAAAGCCACAGACCTCAACCCCACAGTGAGCTGCAGGATCAGCAGCACCACAGGGATGCTGTGCTTGGCTCACCACCCACCAGGGGAGCATGGACATCCCTTGCCATACTGCAATGGCCCAGCCCTCCTAGCAGGCCTCTGCCTGGCAGCACCCTATGCAGGACACTGCCACCCACGGACAAAATCTGTCCCATTGACATGCTGGATATGGGCAAGTGACTCTCAGTGGCCATATTCCCCGTGGAGCTGTAGGAGCCGGGGCGCCCACAGGAGCAGCTCATGGCTTGCTGCCCAGCTGGGGCACTCTCACCTCTGCCAGGCGTAGGTTCTCTGGTTTTACACGCACGCTGTGGGCCACCGAGTCGAGTACCTCCATGGCACTGGAGTTCTCCTTGCTGATACTCACAAGGAACTGCCAGCAAGAAAATGCCCCATTAGTCATAGCACAGCAAGGTACGCAGGCCCTTATCTCAGTCTCTTAGCACATGATCAGCTGCCTGGGCCACCTCCCGGAGCCCTCTCTCAGGCTTGCACCCCCAAGTAGATAGTGTCATTTACCTTGATCGGTTTCTTGTGCGGCTCCTTTGCAAAGTAGTAGACAGTCAGCACCTTCTGCTTTTGTGGGAGAGGCACGGGGAGGTACAGGAAGGGATCGAAGGTGATGGACACCTGTAGATGCAAGAGCACACTCAGTTGTGGGAAGTGCTTGTGGCTAAGATCAACGGGGCAGCAGCCCCAGCAGACCTGAGATCCAGCCTTGTCCTCTGGCCTGTGCTCTCTGAGGGTCAGAGCCTGCTGCTGCACAGCCAGGACAGGGACAGAGCCTCCAAGGCTGCCCTACCTTTGAACACACTGGGCACACCAGCTTGGATTTGTACTGGCCCTGGAAAAGGTCCACAATGAAAGAGTCGTTCCTCATCTTGTGTCGCTGCCAGGCCTCCTCAGCTACCACCTGCAGGGAGAGAGGGTTCAGAACTACGCTAAACCACCCAGGCCAGGGCTGCTCCCCCAGTTGCTTTAGAAGAGGGGTGTCCTCACCTCATCGGGCCTTCCATCTGAGTCAACAGTTTCTGTATAGGGCTTGTTCTGGATGCGGTTGAGGTCTTCGTGCAGGCCATCAAGCAAGAAGGCCATGAACTCCTGAGCATCATGCTGGGCATAGCCAGTGAACTGGCTAGCCTTGCTGGCCACGATTGCCTGGGGAGGAGCAGAGAAGTCAGGGCTGGCCCGCAGCCCCCTGGCAGCACTGCCTGTCCCACGCACGAAGTCTGGCTGCACCCACCCACACCCACCTAGCTCTCAGCACCACTAGCAAGGCATCCAGGTGCCCAGAGAGGAGTGGTAAGGACCCACAGCAGCTCCGGTGTAGCACTGGTGCCTGTGGCCTTACCTTTAGTTTAGAGGGCTGGAAGGCATGGTGCGTGCCCTTCCACAGCGCTCGCAGCAGCATGGCAAAGCCGATGGCCAGGCGTCCCCCTGTCCCCAGTGGGTTGTTGTAGTTGATTTCTGACTCAAAGGACCGATCTGTAAGAGACACAGGAGAGTGAGGGTGACACTGGCTGCACCATCTGAGTGGCAGGGCTCTGCTGGGCTCACGGTGTGGGCTCACCGTGGAAGTAGTCGCGCAGCTCCCGGGTGTTGGACAAGGACTGGATGACGCTGTTCATGAAGCAGGTGTTGCCAAGGTTGACCAGCCCCGTGAAGCCAGGCAAGCACACCTTCTTCTTCTCGTCCTCATCCTCATCATCCTCCACGCTCTCGGTGCTCACAGGGCTGTGTGTCATTGGTGGCACCATGCATGTTGGTTTGGGCTGCCAAAGCAAAGGTGGGTGTGAGGGTGCTGCACTCAGAGACTCTCTCTGGGAACACCAGGGGAAACCAAAAGCCCAAGGTACCCCTCAGACGTGACTGGGCTGAAGCCATCACACCATCTCCCACCAAGACTGGGATAGACAGGCCAACTGCTGCCCCCAATCCTGCCAGCTCTGATGGCGGAGTGCTGCCTCCTCCTCCAGGAACAGTTTGCGAGTCCCCAAAGCAACACCAAGGAAGTGGGGTCCCAGGAGAGGGACAAGTGGGCCTTCCTTTCACCCTGCCACCCTACCCAATGCAACCCTACTCACCGAGGGGATGTGTGGCTCTTGCTTTACTGCCACATGCTCTGGGGCCGTACGAGCTGCCACACCATCCAGACCCCCATCTTCCACGCGTGGCTTCTCTTTGTCGTTGGCTCGGGCCTCCTCCTTGCTGGACAGGGGGTGCTGGTTACTGCCAGGGGGGTTCTTGTCCAGAGGGGTAGGGCCTGTAGGCATGGCAACCTTTGCACCACCCACTGCACCTTAAAAAGGGGGAAGGGTGGGCCTGTGGTTAGCAGCACCATGCGCTGCCCACGGCAGTGCTGAGCCACTCGGCCCATGCTCACACACGGGCTCTCTCCTACCCGACTTCCCTGTGAGCAAAGGGAACAGCAGTGCCCTTCCCCTAGAGCTTGGCTCACCCTGCCCTACACCCCTCCTGCTTGTACCCGCTCAGCCCCTCTCCGTCCCCATGACCCCTCACTGGAGGATCTGGCACCATCCAGCTGCTGCCAGCGGTGAGGAGGGCCCCTGCCCCGCTGGGGTGCAGAAGGCAGGCAAGACAGAAAAGCAGGGTGCAGACCTCGTGTGGCCGGAGCCTCCAGACACCCCCAGCGCTGGCTCTGCCGTTTCTTCAAGCAAACGTCGATGCGAGACGCTGTGAAGTTGTATGTGCACTGGTCCGGCTCAATAAGGTTCCTGCAAGACACGCAGAAAGTCAGGGATGCCCCAGACCCTCCAGCAGCCTCAGACAGGCCAAAGCCTCTGCAAGGCAGGGCCATGGCCTCCAGGCAGTAGGGACCCAGCTAGAACCATTCCTGAGGTAGCTCTGGCAAACCAGGATGGAAACCCTCGAGCCTGGCTGCACTGCACAGACAAAGGGCCCCTTTCCTGGCTGATCCATTCTCCACATGCCCCTCCCACTGGACACCCCACCCAAAGAGCACACAGGCTGGTCTGGCTCTGTCCTCAAGAGCTCTGGAACAGGCTTGGGGGCTGGAGGGAACTGTGGACAAGGAGGCACTGGGATTTCCTTCCCTGCAGGCCACCACACAGAGCCAAGGCAGCTCAGGCTTGTGGCATTAGTGCAGCATGGTGTAAGGGAGACCCCCAGGTGCAGAAATGAGCATTCCTTGCACAGAGCCACCAGCCAGGACTGGCTCCTGCTCCAGCTCTGCACTCTCAGCTCCCTTGCCCCGGTGCGGGTTAAGAGGATGGGAGCCATACCTGAGCTTCACCTGCCACCGGAACACCGTGTGGGGCCCACAGCCAGGATGGAGGCGAAGGAAGTTTGTGTCACTGCAAAGAAATTGGGAGTTAGTGAGAAGAAGTGAGTAAGTAGCCTGGCCACAGTCAGGTGCTCTGGAGCAGCCTGGCACCGTCCCAAGACACGCCTGTACCTCGTCTGGAACACCAGCGTGAAGTCTTGTTCCCGGAACAACACCTTGGACGTTTCCTTGTGGATCTCCTTCACGTAGACATGCACCACCACCAGGTCGTTGCCCTTTTCGTATGAGTCATTCTTGACAAAGCTCAGGCTCACAAAAGGCTCTGGCTCTGTGCGAGGAAAGCCGTGGAGAGAGACATTACTTTCTCTGCACGCTGAGGCAGCACTGCAGGCTGACCCAGGAGAGGTCCCGAGCAGATGGACTTTCCCAACCAGGCTGACCCCTGGGCTCCAGCCACTCACCATCAGCTGCTGCTTCCAGAGCCACATCATCCTTGGACCAGTCCCTCTTCTCACCGTCTCTGCCCAGGGGAGGGGTGGCCACTGGGAGAGCCTTAGAGCTCTCTCCCAGGACAGGCGTGCAGTCCCGGCCCCGCAAGGCCTCAGCAGGGCTGCCTGGCTGCAGGACCCTCTTCTCCACACAGGTGGCAACCCGGTGGGGGAACACCTCTGTGGTAGCTGCAAGAGGCGGCATCTCCACAGGAACAGTCTCCTTGGTCAAAACCACAGCCTTTCAAGACAGATGGACGTGGTGAAAAACAGACACTGTCACCCCCAAGCTGCCCCGGCTCACCCGCTATGGCTCCTGCCAGCCAGGCAGGCACAGCCCCACACCACCCGCTTCAACCCCACATCCCATGCTCAGCTCAGCCTCATTAGCACCAGAGCACACGCTCAGCCCAGTGACTGCGAGGTCCTCATGTCACCCTCTCCTTTACCACAACCAGGCCTATGCCAGCCCCCAGCACCACCCATGGAACCCCAGAGTCCATCTCATTGGCACTGATGGCTCCCTGTGCAAGCAGCATCCTCTGTGTGGGGGCTGAGGAAGTAGGGGTGCCCCGTTCAGCCGGGTCCTAGGTACCTTCTCCAGTGGCGGTGCGAGGTCCGTGAGGGCTGTAGGTCCATCGACCTGGCTGGCTCTGCCATTGCGGCGGCTGCCTGTCCTCCCACTGTGCCCTTTGCTGGGTTCCACGCTCCCAGTGACTCTGGCATTTGGCTCCTCTTCAGCGGGAGCCACTTTGAGGTATACTGCCCGCTTGGCGCTGGGGCCGCTCTGTGTCCCTGGGCTGCCTGGGCTTTTCCCTCCCAGGGCCTCGCTTCTTGCCGGAGCGCGCTTGGGGTTGGAGGGCTCCCGCCGGGACCTCGGCGGCTCTGTGCCTTCAGCCCTCAGCTCTTCAGGGGCCAGCTCCGTAGAAGCAGCCTTCTCCTTCCCATTCTCCCAGCATGCGGCCCCTTTGGCCAGCTCTTTGGATCCGTCTTTCCTTTTCTTCTGTGAAAAGCAGTGCAGCACAGTGGGAAGGTATCCAGGCAGCAGCACCTCTCACGCTCTTTGCCAGCCCCTTACATTCACTTCCCCTTCCCCGAATGCACTAGGGTTCTGCTACAGAACCTGGAGGCTATGTGGTAGGCAGGAACAGGGATACGATGACACCCCTCTCCCTGGGACAAAGGCAGCTGGCTCACGGCCCTCAGGAAGCACGTGGATGCAGGATGTGCCCCACATTGCTCCCTGACCAGCTCAAGAGCTGGAAGGAAAACCCTCCCCCCAGCTCCTTAAGCTCCCTCAAACAGCAGATCCTCCCCTTCTCACCAGAAGCGAAGTCCAGTTATGCAGTGGTATCTTCTTCTGAAGCACAAGGTGTAGAAAGTTGCCCTTCTTGCACTGGATCTTGCTGCAGGAGCCCTCAATCTCCTCGTAGAACTGACAGCTCCACTGGCGCCCATCTGCAAGCAGAGGGTAAGCGACATCTCAGGCAGCGCTCCAGAGAGCTGTCACCTAACCACAGCCCCCTTTCACCTGCCCCAAGGATCACTCATCCAGAGCCAAGGAGGCTGCAGGCAGACTGCCACCATACCCCAGGAGCCTTCAGGGCAATGCCAGCTTCTCTGGATTTGCTTTGTACATCTGGCTGGCCTCCTTCCCAGAGGGAAGGCCCTGGGCCTCTCTGCCCTCAGGGGCACAGTCACTTTTCCAAAGGGTACCCGGGGCCGACTCAGTCATCCCAGTGAGCAAGGGACAGAAGTGCACCAGCACAGCAGTCAGTGGGTGCTTGCTCACCTGGCACAGATGCCAGCTCCTGCCCATCTCAGCTCTACACCCTTCTTCTTTTAGACTGCTCTCCTATGGGCCCTGCCTGTTGGCTGAGGCTGTGCCAGCTGACAGCAGGGCATTGCCTCCGAAGGGAAAGTTTTGTGCCTGCCTGGATCAGCCCCACGTCTAGCTGTGCCAAGCCCTGCTGAAGAAACGCCTGCAGCAGTCCCTCTACTCCCCATACCTGGTAGTTTGAGCAAACAGTCCTTGTCGGTGAAAGACGCATGCACATCCTCCACCTTCAGAGCTCCACTGCCCAAGTTCAGCTTGACAATGATCTCATCAGCGTTCTGCTTCCAGTCCAGCAGCAGCTCTAGGAAGAGGGAGGGAAGCGTCACCCACTCGCTGGGGCATGAGCCTGCAGTGCCCACTCTTTGGCTGGGAAACAAGAGCCTGAACGCACACTCAGTTCAAGGAGGTCAACGCACGGAGCACAGATCATGCCAATCAAATGGACACTCGCAACTTGCTCTCATCAGAGAGGCCACAAACTGTTGCAGCAGGGCAGGTGAATCCTGGTGGGAACCCGAGAGATCAGAAAGGCAGAGCTCCTCTCAGCCCTGTCACATGCAGCAGCTGGGAAGAAGGGGTGGCTCCTGCCAACTACAAAGCAATTGCTGCTTTCCCCAGGGAACGAGGAAGCCACAGAATCACTCCGGGGGATTCAAGTGGACTCTGCCCATAACCAGAAATTACCACTTCCTCTTCGCATATGCAAACTGAGCAGCCCAGCTGCAGTCACCAAAGCACCATACTCCTGCCAGGTGAGCACTGTTACCACGGCTGAAACATGGGTGGGTTGGCCAGCCGGGCAAGCAGGCCACACCAAGGGAGAAAATGGTGTGGCAGCGTCACTCCACTGCAGGCAGAACCCCCATCAGGTGCTTGCCAGGCTCCAGGTCTGGCCCTGTGGTGTTCTGAAGTCTTCAAGGCAAAAGGGTGATTTCAATCACCTTAATTTCAGTTGGGTTCTTTCTGCCCTCTGTGGCATCAGGGTATCCTACTCCATCTGCCCTCAAAGCAGGCCTGGACCAGGCAGAAACCAGCCAGCAGCACTCGCTGGGTGACACAGGTTGAGATTTTCCCAGCCCAGCTCCCTGCTCAGAAACAGGGAGGACAGATGTGCTCAGCAGCACTGCAACACCTGAGTCAGAAGCAGCCTGCCATGTGCTCAGGGCCTCCTCCTTGCAGAGAGCCCTTCCCAGCCACGTGCATCCTTCTCAGCCCCCGGGAAGGCTGCATCCCGTTAAAGACAAACGCTGTGGCAAGGAGCACTCAGGTTAGTTCTGCTCAATGCTAGAGCATGGGGCAATGACAAGGTGAGAGCTTCAGATCCCTCGGCAAGGGCACTCCACGGCCATGCACTGACAACCAGCGCACACCTTGACTTACCCTCCTCTGAGTCCTTCTCCTGGGCAGTCTCAGCCTGCTCGAGCTCGGGGCGAGACACTGGTGGGCAGAGAAGCAGAGCGTGGGCAGGTCTGTCATTCTGTCAACTCAGAGCATGGGCCGGCAAGCTGGTGCCCAAAATCTCACTCCTCACCTTCTTATCCCCTGAAACTCTGTCTAGGCCTTTCATGCTGCATGTGCTGCTCATTTCCCTGCTCTGCTTTCTCACACCTCTCCCTTCCCCAGACCCCTGCCTGCAGCACCACAGCAAGCGAGCCCCCAGCACAACTGCTCTGGGCCACACCACCATATCTGAGTCTAACCACCACCACAGTAGAAGCAACACAACATCACTGCACTGTGCAGACAGCGCTGCTTTGAGGCATGTCTCGGTGTCAGGCTTGTGGCAACCAGGCTCTGCGCCCCGGCTCAGAGCACCAGGCCCTCAGCCTCCAGCCATACAGAAGAGTCCTGTCTTGATCTGACAAGGAGAGCCTGATGTTTGGTCATTGGCTTAAACCAATTCTGCTGTAATGAGAGAACCACGCAGCCCAGCTGCACTTTAGCATTCCTATTTCTGCACAAGCTGCCAATGTCCACAGCCAAAACCTCCTTCCAGATCAGGCTGGGGAGCCAAACCAACCTGACACCTAATCCCTGCTCCCCGCAGGATTACCTCCAACAGCCAGAAGTGTCTCAAAGCCTGCTCCACCCCCACAAGGCAGTGAGCTCTGCCAGGCAAGGGGCTCAAAGCAACAGCACCTTGTTCCAGAGCAGAGAAACAGCAGCAATGGGAGCTGCGGCCTCCACCCTGGAATGCCCAGAGGGCTGTCACTGCCTCCCTTCATGGGCTACAAAACAGCAGGAAACCTCTGCTGACCTTCACAGTCACTGCTGCAAACGTGCCGGTGGGGCTGGCAGCGTGAGAAGCTTGCTCTGGCCCCTCGCCACCTCTGCACAGAAGGGACAGAGGCAGCATGGATGCACCGCAGCCCCTTGGAAAGTAGGAGCATGGGACCCTTGCATCAGAAGGTGAGGAAGGTCAGGCCTTACCAGAGATACAGCACACCTCCCATGTGAGAGAAGGCACAACGCTACACTCTCTGCACTGTGGGGGTTTGCACTGGGGACTGCAGCCAGCCATTCCAGCACAGACCTCAGCAAGCACTCATTTACCTTGGCCTATAAAACACCCTGTGATTTTGAGGTTACAACAATCATAACGGAGCAGGCACAGAAATCAAGCAATTTTCCAGGGCCGCAGGAACTCTTGCCTGTATCCTGCCCGCAGGCATTCCCTGCTCCACACCAGAGCCTGCACCTGAAGCATCACTTTTGTCACCGGATACACAGCAGCTACAGAGGGAATTACTGCACAGCAACTATTCCACTTGAGCCACACCTTGCCCTGACACAGAAGCTAAAGCACCAGCTCCACCCACAGGCCCCGCACTCATCGGGCACTGCCATCTGGCCTCGGCAAACTGATGGGGAAACAGCACTGCCTCCAGCTGCAAGAGCACCTGCAGGCTTCAGTCTCATTGCCTCTGGGACAGGGCAGCTCTGCCTCAGCCGAAAGCAGGGTCCAGAAACCTTTGCCACCGAGGCCAACTCCAGGCTTAATCTAACGAAGCCATAGGTCCGACCTTCCTCACATAGCCAGGGCTAAGTAACGCCTAAAGGAAGGAGGTTACAGGTCCAGGGAGGACACTTTGCCGAAGAGGATCCCACATCAGACGGTTTACCATCAGCTGCAGGAAGCGATTAGTTAAATCTGCTTATCCTACAGCAGATGGCTACGAGGCTCCCACCCTGCAGGGCCGAGGAACCACAGGCCTGCTCGTAGCAGCGCTGCCGAGGGGCTCTCACCTTCTTTGCTCTCCTGGTTGGCTCGATCCTTCTGCTTCTTCTTGTTGGCGGCATCATCCAAGCCCCGAGACACTCTCCTCTGGCCAGGGGCATTGGTGCTGCTGGACATTTTCAGCCGTTTGGAGGACACAAACGGCCCACCGGGGTCGGTAATGGAGTCTGGGTCAGGGGTGCGACGTTTTCTTCCTGGCCCAGCTATCTTGGCGACTCTCTGTGGTCAAACTCTCTGGCAAGGAACTAGTGGCCTAAAGAGAGGAGAGAGCAAGCATGGCAGGAGGAGTGGGTGGAGAAGGCCCAACAGCATCAGGATCCACTCTCTGCCCCAGCGCCAGGCCCTCACAGGGCCAGTGCCCTGACATGACCTTCACTGCGGTGTTTACGGGAAGCCCCACGCAGCGCTTGGTGAGGAAACCTACCTCATCACAGCTGTTACAATGCTTACTGCCAAAAGCATGGGCTTGTCAGAGCTCCCAAGATACAACCAGGGGTCTTCTGTATGTGGCACTCATTAAAAACCTGGAAAGCAATTGTCATGCTCATGGCTCCCACTACAGCAACGCTGGCCCAGAGGAGCCGCCGGCGCTAACACCCAGAGGCAGAGCCGAGGACATGGGGAGGCCCCAACCCGCAAAATCGAGCCTCCAGGGTCAACTGGGGCAGCCTGCCCCACAGCTCGGGGCGGCAGCTATTTCAGTCAGACAGTGCCCCATGTAAGAGGGCGGGAACGGGAGCGAGTAACGCCCTAAGAAGGAAGAAAAGGGAGAAGCTGGAGCAGGCCTGGGACAGTCTCCCGTGACAGATGACAGCAGAGCTCCCTGGCAAGAGAAGGGTTCCTCCCCCTCCGCCCACCAGCTGGGAGCTTAACCAGCACGACTGCACCTTGCATATTCATCTCCCCTCCGGTTTACAGACAGCACCAGCGGGGCCTGGTCTGGAAACAGGACACCTCTGCTCTGCCTGCCCCAGGGAGAGGGCAGGGCAGACTGGGCACTCGCCCCTGCCCCCTTCAACTTGCCCTCCCAGGCAGAGCCAGCTCCCTTTAAGGGTTTGGGAGCTGCTAGCCCAGGGGCTGGTCTCAGTTTCGCTCTCCAGTTTCACTCTCGGGTGTTTACGGCTTCCATAGAGGAGAGCTGAAATAACTCACTGAAGACGGTCCTGTTCGAGGTGCCTCCGTGGAGGTAGTAAAGCAGAGAGCTGGGAAGGCTTTTTGCCTCACCCTGACCCCAATAGCGCTCACGGGTCTGCTGGGGTTTGCTGCGGGTGAGCAGGCCCAGCCACAGAGATCCTGCCCACCCCCAGGTGCCAGCAGCAGCTCCCAGTGCACTGATTCACACCCCATCCCACAGCCCTGCTGAGCTGAGCCTAACAGCTTCTTGGTCTAGCCCAGCTCTGCTGAGCCTGCCTCTCCCTCAGGAATTCCCCACACCCTCGGGAGTAGCCTGTGCTGCCCTCACCCAGGCACAGACCCCACAGCTCTGCTCAGGCACACTGGGGGCAGGAGGCACCTCCAAGGGAAGTGCTTGGTTGAACTGAGTGTATTGGCAGCTCTGCAGGGTGTTTGTGTTCTAGAAACACTCAGGGCAATAGGTAGCCACAGACACGGGAGTCGTAGCCACAAACTGTAAGGAAGTCCAGAGAGCAAAGCGGTCCTGCCCTGCCCTCAGCTCTGGCAAAGCCAGCCCCATGACAGGCACTGAGCCCAACCCCTTTATCTTCAGGCCAACCCGCCCTTGTAACCAAGAGCCACCGAAGCCAAGCAAAAAGTTCAAGCACCGAGTCCAGCCCGGCTGCCTGGCACAGGCAATGCCCACTACCCGTGGTGGAAGGGCCCAAAACAACCTTGAGACAGGGATGCTGAGCAGGGCCCAGCATCAGCCCCAGAAAGCCTGAAAGAGTGTAGGAGGACAGCAGTGCCACCCACCAGCTGCCACACACTCTGGGTCTCCCAGGGACACAGCAGTGCCTCTGGCTGAAGAGGGGATGGGAAGGGCCCCTCGGAGCAGCAAATGTGGCTCTGGTTCACAAGGCTGGGCCTCCGACGCCAGCAGGCCACTGCTGCCAGCAGCATGCTGTTGCTCAGCTCCTGACACCACCAGCACTGAAACATGCCAGCTACAGATGCTTCCTGGTGCTGAGAAAGCTAACCTGGGCTTGGCAAACACAGGAAAGCATTTTTTGCTGAATTTCTTATGCCTCTAGGGTGAGAACTTCTAGACGAGCAGGAGAAAAGAAGCAACAACTGCTTTGTGCAAGGCCAGGTGAGGCTTCATCACCTCTTTCCTGCACCTCCGAAGGGGTGGCACAGGGCAACTGCTGAGCAGGGTGACATCAAGCTCTGAGAAGGGTCCTGGAGGGCTGAGAAAAGATCGTCCTCTGCCCAAGAAGGGGTAAGGAGGACAGCCAGGGCCACGTGTCTGCTGCCACTCCTCTGGGAGAAGCCTGCTGCTCTCACACCTCACTGAGGGCTTGGCTCCCTCAGGTGCTTTGCTGACAGTTATTCCTAAGGCAGGCAGGAATCAAGCAGGGCTGGAGCTCTGCCCGATTCCAGTTGCCAGGCTGATGGCGGCCTGAGGCCGCTGCGGGCACCGCGGGGTTTTGGAGGAGTACAGGCAAAGCACAGGTAATTCCCATTCACCTATTCTAATCCCTGAAACTTCCTGCCTCTCTGCCATCAGGAGACGTGCAGCCAGGTAGGCCATTCAGCCCCCAGCAGTGTAGGAGCTGCTGCAGGGGAGAGATGGTGAAAGGCCACTCTGGCTGGATGCCAGGTGTACCTCTGAGAAGCACCCGATGGGCTGGGCACTCATACAAAATCTTGCTCAATCCTTCCCTGAGCTGGGAAAGCCCAGCCATGCTGCTGAGAGAGGAGGTGCCTCCTTGCCCTCTGCTCTCCCAGCCTTTGTGCCGGTGCGAGCACCCACGTGGCTGCAGCGCGTACCAGATCAAGACACCAGCCAGAGGGAAATTGCTTCCCGCCATGTTTGTCTAACTCTAGAGCAGTTCCCCACCCCAGTTCATGCTGGGGCTGAATACACACTTTTTCGCTGGCCAGGGGAAAGGGAGAACTCAGGAACAGGAGCAAAAGGCCGGCGAGAAGGGCCGCCCCTTCCCATAGCAGCACCAGACCAGGCTAGTGTAACTGCTCAGGGAATGACAGCAGAAGGTGCACAACAAGATGCAGTTTGCCCCTCATGTTTGGGGCACGTTTAGCACTTGGCAGGAGGAGGTCCCCTGGTTCTTGCCTGCAGCACCTCCCCATCAGCACCCAAAGGCCTTTACTGGGGTAGCTGTAGAGGTTGCATGTCTCCCAGCCTCATCCTTCCACGGAGTTTTGGCTCTCCATGTCCCAAACAGAGCCAACAGAAACACTTCCCTCATGCACACAAGCATTTTTGTCACCTTCTGCTCTTTGTCCCCCTGAGGGATCAGAAGTTCCAAGAATCAATCTCCTCTTTTACTACAGTTTCTCAGCATGCCTGATGCACAGGCTGAGCCAGGACATGCATGGAGCTGCTTGGGGTGGGCACCGAACCCAGCACTGCCGCATGTAATATCTCCAACCTGCGTGGAAATGACGGTGCCAGCAGCGAGCCCTTACAGCTGTGCTGCGTGGGGAGCCCGGCAGGCCCAGCTCTCCCCGGGCCCTAACAAGTCTCTGGGGAAGACTAGTCTGAGCAGACAGCAGCCGGCGGCGGTCCCCTGGTCTGTCCTGTGCTGCCGCCGGGCCTCAGGAGAGGAGAAAGGGACGGGAAACGGTGCTTCTGCCCAAGGGCCCGCGGCCCGCAGGCCCAGGCAGTGCCCCCACGCAGGCAGAGCATCAGGCCACGGCAGCGGCCCAGCCCCGCGGCTCCTGCGCCCCTCGCCGCCCCCAGCTCCTGCCGCACCCCGAGCCCCTTCGCCTCAGGCC
>JAHREE010149209.1:0-10379 GCA_033628505.1 Tringa tobata | reverse complement strand
AGCCGGCTTGGGAAGTTCCCTGGGTGCCCCCGGGAGAGTCCTCGGCGGGCGCAGGGCAATGGGGGAACCGGGGCACCGGAGCCTGTTCCGGAGGGTACGGCCGGTCTGCAAAGCCGGGGGATACTTTTCAGAAGCTTTTGTGAAAGTCTGTCTTAGGAGGATGTGATGTAAACTGATTAAGCGATAACTGCTGGCTTCCACATTGGTGCAAGAAATAGCCAAAGAAGCAGAAAATGTGCGAAAGTGCCGTCTCCTGCGGGAGCGGCGTGAGGCGGCCGGCGATGCGCTCGCCGTCGCACGGTGAATAAATAAATACGATTTAAGTTATTCCACAATTAGAAAGCATTGTAATTCAAAAGGACTAGAAGTATTCATACATTGTGAATGAAGATGGAAACAATGATAAGGCTTATTCAGTGATTGGATACAGTCCTGTAGCTTTTTTGGCTGACACATTTTTTATTGTTTATATTTTGTTTGGCATCTAAGTGTGATTGACTTAGATATGGATATTTTCAGCAAGTAAACGTGAGCTGCAGTGGAGCAAAGCTGGAAAAGAGTACTGTTGAGGTACTTCTTCTTCAAAAGAGAAATCAGTGCATGTAGGAAGGGTTTTGTGTACCAGATAGGCACATGCTTACAGGTACACGCATAGAAATAATTACTTACGGTGGAATCTGCAATTAGTAAAAATTAATTCTGTGTGGGCTGTCCATCCTGTGAAATTATTGACAGGCAATGAGACCTCTGCACCAGAGTATGAACCTGACAGTGCAACTTAAGAACTGGTTTTTGCATTGGAAACAGGCAAATTTTTACCACCACCTCTGTACGGCGGGCAGTTAATTTTGTTGTTTCCCGCTCTAATGACATTTTTTTCCATATGTTTGCTTTTTAGACTCACAGATGTAATGAATTTCCTCATTCTTTACAAATCTGTATTAAAATACTGCACTCAGGTGTATACAAACCCCCAACTGCCACAGCCATAAATACAAGAAAGCAATTCCTGGTTTTCGTGCGTTGATAACTTCTCCATAATATTTTACAATCATGCCATACCATGTGCCATGCAGAGACGTTTCCCATTTAGTGCTACTTATACAGGAACGCAGTTGCAGCAAATTGATTTTAATTGGGAATCTTTCTCTACCTATTTGGAATGATAAAGGCATTTTGAAAACAATCCTTCCGTAAACTAAAACTTAAGATTACGCTGGCAATGAGAACTTACACTTTGCGTTATTTATTTATTTAAAGCAAAAGATTGATTAATTTTTTTTTTTTTTTTTGAGTTGGGGCTGAGTTAAAGTAATACTGCCAAAACTGTTCTCTCTATTGTGTTCTCCGTCTCTAGGGCTCTTACGATGCACAGCGATTGTGGTAGTGTATGCTCAGAAGAAAATATTTTGGTAAAAGTTCTAAACACAGAACACCTGTTTGGACTGAGCTCCTTGCGAAAGCAGTGGTTCAGTTTGTGCTGTGACAGGGCTGAAACTTCTTTTAGAAACAAGCCTGAAACCCAAAGTACAGCTTTAAGACAAACCTTGGCAATTCGAATGTTGCCCATTGGTCTTTCAGGAAAAGTTTGGTGGGTGTAAAATAACTCCAAGGAAGAGTGAAGACTTACCAAGTGTGATTTAATTTTTTTGGGGTCCTTTCCTCTCCTTCCCACACGCCTCTTTCCCCCTGTTTTGGGATGAGTGTAATCTGCGTTTGTCTCTCTTGCGGAGGCATGATAGGATGCAGTTACTACGTGCCTTTAAATGCTTGGTCTCTTGTCATATTTTTGCTGTGGTTTATTTTTATGTTATGGTGCTCCAGGAAACTCAGAATATGTTGTCATTTTCTTTTCCTCCAAGAATATGTTGTTTCATTCGGCACGGAGAAAATCCATGCTGAGAAACTGAGTACACAGATTTTTCTGTATAAAAATGTCTAGACTCGTGCCTGGTATATTTATTGTATGGTGCTCTGTTCAAACTTGCTTGAATTGATACAAAGTTTATAAAACTGAGGGATAGGAGAAGGGCGCTGCATTTCCCCTTTGCCTTTCCCAAAAAGAAAACCTGGCCTATCTATCATCATGAGATGACTGGTATTTTTTCCTTTATTTACAAGCTAGCTAGAGACTATATAGTATCTATACTATATAGTATCTAGCTATATAGTAACTTCCATTTTAATTTAAACTGCCAGTGCACAGTGGTTCACCTGAGCCATTTGATATGACATTTGAAAATCTTACCTCCATAAATCACTTTATTGCAAGAGCAACTGTGGCACATGGTTAAGTGCCACATAAAAAGAATATTTCACTATTGCCTGTATGAATATTAAGGGATAAAAAAATCAAATTCTGTATATGGCTTTTTAGGAGGTTTAGTGGAGAACGTGTGTGATTAATTGCAAATCTCCATTTAGGATCATTTTTATGGGCACTTCTTCTTGTCAAGTAATGTTTCATTTGAAAGGGCTCCAGATGCACAATGAATCTCTCATAGATATTTGATAATATTGCTTTAGAACAGGATGTTCTTTGCTCTGTTTCTCCTTCACACTCTTTCACATACATTTATGTCTTTAAGTTTTAATGATATTATAAAAGAAAAGTCTGAATAAAGTTCTTAAAAGAGTTGAGTTTGGTTTTTTTTTTTCCCCAGTCTTTGAAAAGGAAACATTCAACCACTACAAATTGGAATTTAAAATGTGGAATTTTTCTCTATAAAATTTTCATAGATGTAAAATGCTATAGGTAATTATTGGCAATACTATGTGTATTACCTAAAGGCATAGCCTTTTCAGTTTGTAATGTTCTTCTTAAAAATGAAAACTAGGTGTACAGTATACTAGCAGTGTAGAATATTTCCACATTAATTTTATTGCCATTTTAAGTTATACATGCTGAAGTCTGTTTAGATATGGAGGGGAAATCGTTGTACTGGGGCAAAAATTCATTTCTGCCAAAGCTCTTCAGCCTCCTGCCTTCGCCTCAGCTTTAGCCTCAGCTGTTAGAATTTTCAAAATCTGCAGTAAATCTGTTTTATTCAGTCTAAAATGAATTAATACCACACAGTCTTTATGGTTGTGTTAATTTTTTTTTTTTAAATTTTATTTGAATACTTTGGTTTAGATGACTTTTGTAGAAGAAAAAAATAAACTTTCTTTAGTAGTTATAATTGAGGAGAAAAAAAGCATGGCATCAGAAAGCGTATGAAGATAGGGAAGTCTTATCATGGGCTGTGGTTACTCAGAGCAGTATTGCCTTCCCACACAAAGAACAGATTGTGGTTTAACTCTTTCCATGGCCTAGTTTTATGTGCCAGTATAGTATCAGAATTGTTCAAATCTCTGCTGGAAACTACTAATCAGTTTAATTATTGCCTTTGTGGCTCTTTGTCAAGCATCATACTGTAATGCAATAGCTTATGTCCTGAATTGTCTTTCTATATTGTCTCTCTTCTCCTTTTTCCTTTTCAATTTTTTTCTTTTTTTTTTTTTTTCTGTGAAGGTAATATAGTCATAGGTAAACTGCTTGCAACTTTTCTGTTGTTTTCTGTTTGATTTGAGGATGGTTAGGGTAGAGAGGTAACTTGATCTAGTGGTTTTTTTACCATTCAGGAAATTTTTAAGTTTGTTTGAAATTTGAAGATTTAAATACTAAATTCTTGGCCTGAAGCTTCTACAGTGGCAGTCTGAACTCTGTATAATTGAGACCATTAGTTATACTTTCATCATTTTTACCTAATGGAGTTAATCAGCCTATTGATTAAATGTAATTCATTCCTTGTCTAGCAGCGTAGCTAAAATATTAGTTTGTAAATTGTATTCTTGAACATAATTGTATAAAAACGGTTTGGTTTTAGTTTGATTGCACCGTGCCACTCAGTATGATGAGCAATCTGCATGGTATTTAAAACTAAATATGCCTGCACACAGGAAGAAAGATACCTTCCCTAAGGTCTCCCTTCCAAACCAAAATGCAGTAATGTTTGATAAGCAGATCACACTGTTTTAAACAGCGGATTTGCTCACGGAAAAGAGGCATTAGTTTTGGGAAAGGCCAATTTAGATATTAACATGGATGTGTAGGATGGTACTTTACGCAGACAAAACGAATTAATTTAATTGCTATAGGATGTGCTTGTAGACGACAACTAAGCATTACCTCCTTAATGCAATCCGTATCGCTGCTAGGCAGAAGATAAGAACTTGCAGGTGAAGCCAGATGACAGAGAGGGATATTTTGGAACTGTAAATAAATTGCATGGATTTCACAAAAGCAGCATTTGACCAGCGGTGCACTCGCAATGTCACTCTGCCACAGCATGCAGAAACACAAAGAATGCAAAGTTTGTGCCAAGTTGCCATTTTTCATTGTACACCTCAGATTGATTTTTAAGGGGTTTAGAATAATTGCCACACTCATGTGATCAGTTAACAAATTAACTGACTCTGTGGGGCTTCAAAACCCACAGTGGAGTTGCCGGAAGAACATAAATGTAATTTTTGTTCTCAACTTCATAAACTTTTATTTTACAGGGTTTGGGGGTGGTGGGAGGGAAGCCCGAAGAGCCGAAAGTACAGAAGCTTCTGTTCAGGATTTGTATACGACACGCTGTGTCTTTTGCCCGCTTCCCCGTACTGTATACTGGTTTCTCTAGTTACCACCGCTGGAATGGTGCTGTTTCAGTGCTGGAATGTTGGACGTTTGATAAGAAAATGGATCAAGTTTAATGGCGCATGCTCTTTGTGCCACCAGCAGTCTCTTGCTGAGAGCATGCTCCAAAAGCGGGAACTGTGTGGCATTACACTGAGCATGTATATGCTTTGTGTTTCTGTGCCACAGAGAAGAGAAATGAACTGTGGCATTCGCCTCAGCCTTCCCAACGTTTCTGCTCAGATTTTTTAAAACCGTGTAGTGTCCTCTTTGTGCAATGGTACTTTTCTTGATGCTAGCCGTTCACTCAGATATTTGAACGTTAGGAACAAAACATCTTGATAGCATCTCTTTTAAACGGTGTTGTCTCTGCAGCGGTGTGGGATGAAGTGAGGGGAGGCATACAAAATAAAATCTTCACATGGTTCTTTCAAAGGGTGAAATACGGGGAAAATGCAATTCTCTGTGCACATTTTGTCTGCTACCTGATAGCGGTACTAATTGCATAAAAGATGTTATGCAGAAATTGGCGTAAATTTTAAGTGTTTATTCTCTTCGTCTTGGATTTCACTTTAAGATTTTCAGAAACCTTTCTCGATACTGCTTTGATTATGAGAACTTACTGACTTTGAGTTTTCTTCTTCTCTTCTCTTTTTCTTTTTTTTTTTCTTTTTTTTCTTTTTTTTCCCTCCACTTCTTTCCACAGGATGAATTTCACCCGTTCATTGAGGCACTTCTTCCACATGTCCGTGCAATTGCCTATACTTGGTTCAACCTTCAGGCTCGAAAACGCAAGTACTTTAAAAAGCATGAGAAACGAATGTCGAAGGATGAGGAAAGAGCAGTCAAGGATGAGCTACTTAGCGAAAAGCCTGAAATTAAACAGAAGTGGGCATCCAGGCTCCTGGCCAAGCTGCGCAAAGATATTCGCCAAGAGTTCCGGGAGGATTTTGTGCTCACGGTGACTGGGAAGAAGCACCCATGCTGTGTATTGTCCAATCCTGACCAGAAGGGTAAGATTAGGAGAATCGACTGCCTGCGACAGGCTGACAAGGTCTGGCGTCTGGATCTAGTCATGGTGATCCTGTTCAAAGGCATCCCCTTGGAAAGTACGGATGGAGAGCGGCTCATGAAATCCCCACATTGCACAAATCCAGCACTTTGTGTCCAGCCACATCACATAACAGTATCAGTCAAGGAGCTTGATTTGTTTTTGGCATACTACGTGCAGGAGCAAGGTAGGAAGCGGATTGTTGTGTTTCTGTGTTAGTATGTCAAACTCTGATTCCAAGTAGCCCCGTTTCCCCTGTGGGCTGGCTTCCAGTGAAACATTATTCTGTGGTCTATAGACGTAATGTGGGTACATATCCATATGTAAATCAGCATGTGTATATATATACTTACATGCACACACACACATTCCTACAGACCTGTGTAAATGACATGTATGTTTGACATACCTGCCTGGTTCTCTTTCAAGAGAGAGCGGGACGTACCAACGTAGTACTTTAGTTCTGCTGAAGTTGCCTTTTTTTTTTTTTTTCCTTTTCTGTCAAAAAGGGGCAATATATTGTATAGTTTTTCCAGTTGCGACTTCAGAAAACATTCTTTTTGTTTTTCAAATTGTTTTTTTGCTTTTAGAACTCCCAGTACTGCTAGTAACAGATGCAGGTATGTGCAATTGCACAATCCCAATAAATGCTACAAATATTAATTATTGTCTTTGTAGTTACAAATAATCAAGAATTCATCCTTAAACTGATGAACCTACTATCACTTTGAAGAGCAATTGTAGACTTTCTCACATCGGTAAAATAAAACATGAAAAAACTTTAGCACAGACATACTGCTTTGTAAATACCAGATGTAGTCAGAATTACAGCATACAGTACTTAACGTTTTGTTCGTATTTGACATCACTAACTCATCTTACCTATCTGAGCTTTAAAACAAAGATCCAGGTTGTAATATTTTGAGAGACTTTTCCATAAAAAATCTATTTTCATAATAACAGTACTAAACTTAATTTTATTTGGCAGATAATTGAAGTGCAGAAAATTGCAGGAACACCATGAAAAAGCATCTTTGACTTAGTTTTACAGAACGAAAATAAAACCAGGGCTTCTGATAATCGCCTATCAGGGAAAAAAATGCTACTCATATTGCATATTCAGATAACAATGCTCGTAGGCAGGTTCCCCGAATCTGTAAGTGGCTGTAAGCAGATAAAGGTTTTTTTTTCTCCGATACTAAGCCTTCTGAAATGCTTTTTCTCTGTGAGGGGTCATTTTTGTTCTTTCTAGTGATTATACCATCCTCTAGACGTCTTTGTATTGCTGACTGATCAGCAGTAATAAAGCATTTATTTTTCAGCCGCAGATCTCGACTAGGGAAAGTTTGACCAGCCGCAGATGGCGGGCCATTTCACAACTTGGCCTGGTAGTAGGCAGAAATGGCCTGCAGAAGGGCAGATGGCAGGCTGTTGTTATCTGATGCCCGGTACATAACTCTGGGATTTGACTGAAAAGCAAACGGATTTTGTTAGTAACAAAAAAAAAATAAATAAAATTGCACATGTCTTCATTTGGCATGTACTCATTCTTTCAAAGAACAGACCACAACACAACCTTTTTGTTTTCAGTGAATTTGTCTTCTGGCATTTACTCATGCAGGTGGAGCACTGCGTTTATGTGAACGTATAAATAGGGTTCAATTTTTTTTGATTATTTGTCATGAAAAAGTACATTTCATTGTTTTGCTTTGGTTGTTTTTTTCCCCCTACGTGTATTTTTTCTGTATTTTTCTCTCCACAGCAGTAGAAAACACTTGGATGTTTTGCAGCGACTTTAAGTCGCTGCAGAGTCCAGTAAATCTGATCCCAAATAACACGGGAAGAAAGACTTCTTCGATACCATTAAACAAAATAGCTTAATTACAAATAATTTGTACCTTTAAACTCCCTTTGTGAAGAAAAAATTAAATGCTATTTTGAATGCATATATTGCAAGACATCGCTTACTGATTAATTCTAATGGATTTACCTATCTCTAAAAGTCAAAACTACAAACAGAGCCAAAGCAGTTTAAGTAGCTCTTGAGCCGAAGAAGCTGGGGTCAGAGTACTCTTACACACTGTCGACTTTTAAGTTGTTGGAAGCCAGTAACTTGAAGTGGGAGAAGGAACTGCAGGGCGTAGCTGATTTTATTGATTTAAATGGTTTGAGAATATGAGTTTATTTAAAACACTTGTCAAATCAGAAATGAGTATAGATAAGCATGCTGTAATGTTATAACTTTCAAAGTTAAACGTTGCTACTTTGCGAATATACTGGAAGATGAAGCTGGCGAATTTCTGTGTACCAAGTCACCCTTAGTAGACCCTTTTGTTTGCTGTAAACTGCATGTATTTTGTATCTGTCTTGCTGCTTCACAGTAAACCTTCCGTTAACATCTGTTGGCTCTCTTCTTGAAGAAGCCATATTAAGATATCTTTGCATTTTTTTTTTTCCGTTTTGTCAAACTTTGATTCTCTACCTCATTGAATGAAGGTTAATTGTGGCACTTTGTAGTGCTCTCAATCAAGAGCGCCAGGCTTTGCAAAAGATAAACATGAAGTCAACCAAAATGCTGCACGGTACACATGCTGTTTTGCTTTTTATTTCTCTTTTTAAATAAATGAACCCACCTAATAGTATCATACGAAAACTAAGCAGAGAGACATAGGAACAATTAAATGCCTGAACAAAATATCAAGAAGGAATTAGCACATAAAATGAATAAAGGGGCCAAGTAGTTTGGGTTCTTGTTGCTTTAAAAAAGATTAGGGGAAAAAAAGAGGAGGAAGGATAGTTCGAGTGCCAGTGATGGTTGCCAGTGGCACCAGGATTGGCATCAGACCTTCTTTGTTTAGCCTAGGATGCCTGTGATTTGTTGGTTGGCATCCGCATTGCAGTGCAGAGTAATGTTACAATATATTGACAATTTCCAGATCTAGAAGTGTCAATAATCCTTTCAGTTCTTAATAAAAAAAGAGCTTCTACTTCCATGCCTGCCTTGGAAGAAGAAATAAGGACTGAACTGTGAAGTTGTCATTGACCAACTTCATCTCTTTCTACTTTTTGCACATCTCCCTCAGAATTCAGCGTCTTTCTCTCTTTCCCCCCTCCACCCCCCTGCATTATCTTTCTACTGTCCGCTTATGCTTTAGGATCTTAAAAAAAAACCCCAAAACCAAACCAAAAAACAGCAAAAAGGGCTTGACATAGATTATAATGCTGCTCCTTTGACTGAAATGGAGGAAGAAAATGGGAAGTGCACACTGTGACCAGCGTTTAACACCAAAATAATTCTTAATCGTAACACGCTTCTGCAGGGCTCTGTGTGTATCAGGTCCTGTCCCCCTCCCTCTGATGTTTTTAAAAAGCCCAAACCTTAAAAATGGCATGAAAGTTGTTTCTGGGGTCAAAACTGGGGGTTTTTTTTTGGTTATTTTTTTTTTTAAATTTTTTCAATTTTTTTTTTCTGTCAGGCGTAAGAGAGTGTCTGTCGTTTGGTGTGAAACGCGCCTTAGCCCATAAAATCACTCGATGGTATTTGATTCAGTGCAGCGCTTATGCTGTGTTCCCGTTGCTACAAGAACCGCCATTTTGTTTGTCGAGTGCCAGGAGAGGGGGGGAAAAAAAAAAAAAAAAAAAGCAGACAATGTGCTTGATGCCAATAATGGTTGCCAGTGGCACCGAGGTTGGCATCAGACCCTCTTTGTCTAGTTGCTGAATGCCTTTGATTCGTTGGTTGGCATCCGCATTGCAGTGGGCACATTGGAAAGTTTTTGACAATCAGTGAATGAAAGCTGCAGTACTTGTTTGCTGCAACACAGCCCAGATAATATAAATCCCTTCTTCTGGTAGATGTTTTACTTACTCTTACAATAGCTAATTAAAAAAAAAAAAAAATTAAAAAATGGCATTGCTGTTTTTTCTAAAACATAAAATATCTACAGTGATGTGCCTCATCTGCGGAATTCCTAATCCCCGCGTCATCTCCACTGGGTTTATTTTTTTGCAGCATAAATAAAACGCAAACTTGATGTTAGGTATTTCAGCGCTTACTGAATAAAGCGTAGTAGACCTTAAGAATTGCTTTGGGAGTTTAAAGGACTGAAGCAATGGTACATGTAAATTGTAAACATTTGTAAGTGTTTTTAATGCATGTGCCTCTCAGAGTACATTTCTCAGATCAGTCATGTTGCTGTTTACACTCTCCTTTGTCCTTGTGTAAGAGTGATATAATTGGGGGAGCCCACATCCCCAGCTGTTAATAAACTCAGAAGTTGAGGGAGGGGAGGTTCTTTCAAACTATCCAAGAAGGAGGGCAGAAAATAGATGCGGATGTCCTTAGTCTGATACTGTTCAGGCACTTTTTTTTTTTTTTTTTCCTTTAAACTTCTCAAACCTTTAAGATGCTGCTGCAGTTCCAGCTGCATGACTTTGTTACCAGGAAATCAGCAAAAAGACTAAATAATTTCTGTTGGAAGTTTCCTAGATAGTTAGCGTTAATATTGCTTTCCGGTTAGCTGCTATTATCTCGTTAATTAATAAGAAGGATTAGCAGCTCTGCCCAAAGGGCTGCACAGAAGGAAGCCTGGCCTACGTGAGTCCCTGAATCGCCAGACTGTGTCCTGTCCCTTGGCGGGGAAGGGAAAGGAAGGGGAAGGCGGGGGG
>JAHREE010149206.1:0-12439 GCA_033628505.1 Tringa tobata | reverse complement strand
GCAGAATCCGTGCATTCTGATTTATCTGGAAAAATAATTGGAACACCGCATTAAAAATACTCAGTACAGAGAATTTTCCTAATTATATTTTTTTTCCAAAGACAGCATCTTCCTTTTTAGTCCAACTTACAACCAAATATCAAGTAATAAAGAACAGCTTGCCCCTCCTATTTTTTGTTAAATATTAAAACAATGGTAAGAGGGGAAGTATCAAACTAAAAAAAAAAAAAAGTGGATTCATAGTGACAGGAATGCAAGATTTTCAAGATTAGCACAGGAAGAAGGTGTGATGAAGAAACTGTACTGTGGCCAAAGCATGGTTTTTTCGCTTCCTACACACTCTGTATTATAAAAATGTACACGCGTGTGGAGACAGGGAACAACTCTGTGGAACTACTGCAAAGCACTTCTGGAGGCATCCAATTACCTTGTTATTGTACTTTTACAATTTTATTTAAAAGGCAGATATTACCACATGCACAATTGCAGAGAAGGACATACATTGCTTCTACACTACTAAAGTATAAATTCATTCTTCCATTCCAGTAACAACGTATGCAATGGAAGAATGAATGTATGTCCCTTTAACCAGACTCCCTTTAATTTTTCTGGTTTTTACCAGCAAGCCAACTGAGAAGAACAGATTCTCCCCGATTCAGCTTTCTGACAAAAGTACAATAAGCATAACCCAATGTGACCATTTGAAAATGCTGCTAAAAGCAATGCCTTCCAATTTTATCTAAGAAAAAAAAAGGAGTGTTAAAGTCACTCAACTAGAAAAGGCAAACAGCATAACATCAGATCTATATATAATCTGGGATTTGCCTAACAAGAAAGTTAGTCACACTCTGACTTATGGATGTGACATCTTATCTGCAGATGAACTTTCTTTTACCTGGGAATTTTTCTCTGGATTCCAAGGTCCTCACTGGCTCAACCCTCTGATCTGCAGGTTTGCCACCAGAGCCAGTCAATCTGTCAACCACTGCTAAAACCTGAACTTGACTTCCAGGAAAGCTGGAAGCTCCAACACTTTTTCTTAAGATTGACCATGCAACACAGCTGTGGACAATTGACCAGGTTTCCGTTCTGGGTCACGTATTAACAGGTGAACTGTTAACAGAATTTGCAATCTTGCTCAGTTACTCTGGAGTTCCACTACAGGAAATGCATGTAGTTCAGCTTACGTTTACTTAGCCATACACTCAAGGAGTAAAATTCTTGGTTTTGGTGATGGAAGTGCTTTAGCCAGAAAGAAGGATGGATTTTGAATGCTACGTTTGGTACAAAGACCTGACACAGCAGAAAAAATTTAACAGCAAGCAAAGAAAATTCTATGTATAAATCTTGAGAAAAAAAATTTAACATGAAATCCCTGATGTCATCTTAACAGGATATACAACGTTATTCTGTAGTCTAAAGATGAATTTTATGGGACCAGGAGCTGGCAGCTCTGACTTATGATGGACTCATACAGGTATGTAAGCTGTTTAATATTCTTCACTCAGCTCCACAAAAACAGTCAAGGCCATGCACTTTGAAAAGTTTTTCACTGCTTTTTTCCAGTTTTACATGACAGTTATCAATCGAAAGCTATCTTCTGAGCTGAGCAACTAAAGAACACACCAGCTTGCCCTTAAGAAAACATATTTAATTCTAGATGATACCAACATAATCTGGTGCGTGTACAGGTAAGTATGTACAGTACTTACCATTAAAACTTCACTATTTCTGAAAGGCACATATGACATAAACACCATACAAGCAGCTTTTTAGGAAGGCAACAGAAGAATCATACAGTAGGAATTTCTCTGATTTTAGTGGCCAGATGACCAGTCAATAGGCCATTAGGAATAACATCCATGCAATCCTTTTTAAAGTGCTATGGAATGTGCATTGAGCATCAGTTCACATTCAGCTTGTTCACAAGTGCTTTCTGCCAATACAGTGCCCCAGTGCCAACAGTATATTCCCCTTTCCTCTTGGGTGCTGTCTCTCTAGATTTCCTTATATATATTACAAATAAATCTCCTCCTGGGAAAGAAAACTTTCTGAAAAGTAGGTTGGTTCAGAGATAGTAAGCATGAAAGTCGTTTAGGATAGTGATTATTGCCCTCATTTGAAGCTCTCTGAAAGCAAGTAATCCTTCTGGGTGTTTGCTTGCAGACCAACAAGAAGAATTTGGTCCATTTTAACCACTACCTTTACACCAAGTTCACTGGAATGATTTAGAAAAGATCAAGGAATATTACAGATATTTTCAAAGACAGAGAAACAAAGATATTAGGACCACAGGTTTTTATATGCATGTTGATTCTTACATGTTCACATACACACCAGAAAACTGGACAAATACTAAGTACCCTCACGTCTTACTGAGTTCAAAAGAGACACTTCTCTAATAGTTTTGGCCCATTCTACAGCAATAATAAGTGCACATCTATTTTCCCCTACGTGGTAATACTCACAAAAAGAAAGGAGAAAGAGTGGTACATACTGTCAGCAAAATAAATTTGTTGTGTTGCCTGCAGGAAGTCCAGAATGCTATCTGCCTTTTCATCTATATCTTTTAAGCCTGCTGCTTCTTCTCTGTTGTTTTTGTCGGGCTGATATGTAAAATCCACACCGGTAGTTTTTGCTACCAAGCCAGCTGCTCTCATTTTTTCTTTCTGTCGCTTCTTTTTCATTTTCCTCTTTTTGTTTTTGCTTATTTTGGGACTGCCTATCTGCTGCAGCTGTAAATTATCTTGAACGAGAGTCTCTCGCGTTCCAGATTCTGTTTGTTCTCCATGTAAATTATCAGAGT
The DNA here is from genome assembly GCA_033628505.1 of Tringa tobata. Lineage (NCBI taxonomy): Eukaryota > Metazoa > Chordata > Aves > Charadriiformes > Scolopacidae > Tringa > Tringa tobata. The sequence continues at coordinate 9,633 of JAHREE010149206.1, read as the reverse complement.
TTTGCAAACTGCTCTTTTGTTTCTTCCTTCGAATGCGCTTTCTCTTGGTTTGTCCTTGATATTCCTCCTCTGCAGATTCAAAAGAGACATAATAGTTGTAAATACAAAGATCACTAATAAGCATTTTGGAACTGTATACAATGAAATATCACTCCCTTCATATTCTGGGATGTCTGATTTACTTTTACCTAACCTTACTTTTACACTCAGAATGCCTTTCAGTACTACAATGTCAAAGCCAACTTCTGTGAATGCATTGAGTGAGAAGATAAGTTCTTTTCCATTCTGCTTTTAATAAAGACTGTACTCTTCTTCATGTTCCACACTTTACATTTAATTTCTCAAGGCAGATAATATGGTTCCATACAGAGAGTGAGGTCAAAAGAATCACCAGGGCAAAAACCAGTATGAGCAGGCTGGGGGACACGGGATGAGAGAACACCACCAGTTGGTAGGATTGACCAACAACACAAGAATAATGCATGTAATTCACAATAAAAGACGATAGGGCCTATATTGATGATAGCCATCCACAATAGTACTGTGCCTTAAAAACACTAGGCATCTGTTTCTGATTCTTCTACTTTCTCCTCCTTGAACATCCTCCTCCTTTGGGATATCTTACTGCTAGCTCAGCCTTGGACACCAGCTTTATAGGGAAAGCGTGCAAGGCATCAGTGACCTTGGCAAGTAATCTCTGATCTTTTTAACAGCCTGTCTTGGTTCTGTCATTCCCTTGCTACATTATAATTTCCTTACTAGCTAATTCTTCAAAAGGCTCAAATGTCAAGGGAGAGAAGTCCCTCTTGCTCTTCAAGACAGCTTTCATGCTTCTTTAGTCAGATCTTATCCCTGTACACAAAGTCAGAGTTCTGAAGTCATCTCTGACCCTGGACTGACTGCCTTTCCCACAGGCTCACTTCTGAGGGTAAGCCCTCCTGCCACGAGCAAGAGAAGATTGCCAGAATCCATCTTCCTTTGACTGCACTGCTGCTGAAGTCCATATTCATGCCTATAACAATTCCCACCTAATTAACTGAAATTTCCCCTTTCATGGTCTAACAAAATCCTCGCACGTTTAAACATCACGGAGTGCAGAATGCCAGTGTTCTTCTAATGTCTTGCTTTAGAAAGTTAAGCCATTTATCCTCCCCTCAACCCCTACCCGCGTGTTTCTAAATCCCTCACAGTGCACAGAGTGCAGTGCCCTTATTTACCTGCTTTTACACCGTTCCAAGGATCTTTGCTGGTGTAATACAGGAAAGACACCCGAAGCCCAACCCTTGTTTCCAAATTATCTGCACGGTCTCCTGAACTGCCTCTGACATTCTCAGCTTGTTTGGCTTTCTCATCACTCCTCCCCCTACCAGTCTGCCTCTATTTTCCCCATGGTTGGAAGCCCTCTCTTTCATTTCTGTTTCTTTTTCTGTCTTGAACTCTGTCAGCTCTGAGCCACTTTCTCTCTTTAAATATCACTACAAGACTTTCAGTTCTTTAGCTGACAGATGACTCACTGCAGACCAATTTTCCATACTTTCCATGAAGAAGGCTGCATAAAAATAAATTTGCTGTATTGTAATTGAACACCACAGCATGTTAGAGACACACCAAACGTCACCTTGTACCCACAGTGTGGAATGCTTCACACTCGTGGTATTTGAGCTAAATATCTTTATACATGATTTGGACATATGGGATGTGGGAAAAATAACGTCTGTGTCGTCCTGTAGGAATAAAATACCAGAACTGAAGGCAGATATGAATGGTGAAAGATGCTATAAACAAAACATCAATGTTTCAGCTTAAGATCTAATTTGGATTTTCATGGGAGTATTTGTGTTACAATAGGTGAATTTCACTGTAAACATAGATATATTGTTCATAAAATTTTTCAGCCCTCTGTTAACCTGAACCACGCTGTTTGCTAATAAAGCTACTCTAATCTGTGCTCTCAGCAAAGTGGTCCAATGTGCTCTTTAAGCATCTAAGAATCAGTAAATCTCAGCAAAACTACAGCTTGTGCAGCCGAGCACCCTCAACTGGTTTGACACCACTTGAAAAAAATGGTGCAGAAGGCAAAATAGGGCTTCAGATAATTGATGTTTTGAGTCCAATCCAAAAGTTCACTTATCCTTGGTAGCTCAGGACAGCAGAAGGTCCGAAGAGATGAGGGTGAAGCTGTCAAAAGGCACAACAAATGTAGTCTTCCCATGAGTACGTTATTAAGATAAATACCCGATTGAAAGGAAATCAGAACTGTTCTGAGTGTCCTCCAACACAGAAAAGAAATCAAATACAAGTCTTCACCTAGCTCTCTTAAACTGGCAGTCCTCTAGCAGTGTTTGTCATTCTTTGCCCCATATTTTAATATCTCTTTAGTATCTACTGCTCCGTATGTGGGAGCTACTAGTGATTCAACGTCAGGAACAGATGAAATTAGATGCTGAAAAATGCAAAGCAACGCACACAAAAGGGATTAATTTGCACAACTCACGGCTAGGGCTACAGAGAACTGCTACCAGCTCAGGAAAAACAAAGCAAAAGCCAGACCTGGGCATCAGTATGGAAGGCTCAATGAAAACATCTGCTCAGTGGGTATCAGTGATCAAAACAGCAAACACCTTGCTTGCATACATAAGAAAGAGGACGGAAAATAACAGGAAAAATATTCCAAAGCTATTATACAAAGCTGTTGTAGTCTTCAAGATGAAATGCTATGTTTCTTAGCATAATCCCAGCACAGTAAGATTCTGGCAAACAAGAAGAGGACTCTCACAGAAGTTACCAGAGAAACTCCAAAAAGATTTGCATGACTTGACTTGAAAGAAAGAGCAATAAAATGGCCTCTGTTTCTGCTGCCTCATGCAAGAACAAGGTGACATCTAATTAATCTCAGCAGTTTCACAAGGAAATAAAAGAAAGTAAATACTTGTTTTACAAATGGTACAGTTAGCTTATTGAATTCCCATGTGTGTGGTATGCACGGGAGCCAAGAGCTTAATGGGATTCAAGAACTGGTTGTTTATACACCCAGCAAGGCCACCTGATTACAACAGCTATGCCAAAATATAAATAAGAGTTGTACAAGAAATATAAACCATAACGTTTAGGTCACAGCCCACACAATGATCTTAACAAATAAAATGTTCAGCGGGATTCACCTCCCACAACTTCAGCTGTCTGAAAAGAAAACACCCAGTGCATACTTAGACCTGTGCTTCCTCTGATAAACCAAGAGACGCTAGCATCTTCAGAAAGCAATTTATCTCATCCTAAGGTAGCCTGGATGGAAACACACCCTGAAGGTCTTCATCTCTTTCTCTCCCCTTCCATTAATTACAAAGGAAACGTAGACAATGAATTTGTGCTAGATGCTTGCAACAACTGAGAAGAATTAAGTCTCTTTTACAAAAAGTCATGGTATGGAGGAAGGCGCTTCTTAACATGGGTCTGCTCATCAGATTGATTTTCACTAATTAACAAAATCCAACCTTCAAAAAACCCCACTTTTAGCTGCCTACATTTCAAACCAGTAGGGAGGCTGATAAAATTTCAATAGATATGAATTTGGTTCCAATAATTTTTCCGACTGACTAGAGAAGTTTGTTATGTCAAAACAGCGTGGTTGTAACAAATGCAAGGAATATATAGTATACAAGCAATCTTACTAAGGTGCTGAATTCATACTTGAGCAACGTTGCCAGGAATATCAACTGCAGCTACAGCTTGTCCTAATTCCAGGAGAGCTGACGGTTCTTCTCCCTCTGTTCCATAACGGCCTCTCACCTCTCTCCCTCCTAAAACCCACCTTTGCTTCACAAGTGGCTTAATGTATCACATAATCCAATTATGGAGAAACAATTGTCTTTAACCTGTTTAGTCTGGACTCAGTGCCCTCTCAGACTGAGCAAAGTGGCTTCCAGACAAAATGCTTATATACATTTTACAGCCATGGTCATAATTTTATAACCATTTCTTTCAGCCTTAACGAGAACATCCTTCTTGGGAACCGCTCAGAATTAAAGATAACTGTTTTCATTGGGGGTTTTTTAGGGGTCTTTTGGGGTGTTGGTTTTTTTTTTTCTGGATTATTTTTAGTCTAGATTACTTTCCTGCAGCTGCACAGTCCCACTTGACTGACCCACAGGATGATATGGAAGTGGGAATGAGTAGCCTGAAAAGGAAAGTCAGCACCAAAAAAAAAGATGTCTTCTAACAGCCTATCTCATCTGGTCTGAAACATTAAAAAGTTTTCCCTGTGCAAACTGCTTGTCTCCTTAACAGAACAGAGGCAGAAATATGCCAGAAAACAGACTTAAAATGAAATACAGGACTCAGTTTACAGATACTGCTTACTGAATTTGGATAATGAAAAGTCAGCCCCTCCAGTTTATATCTTCAAGGAAAAACAGAAAATAATAATGATTTTCATCAAGACTAGGAATAAGGTGACTTTTATTTATTAACTTCTATTATATTAGCAAGTTATTTTGGACCCATCATTAGGGCAGCTGGAGACACAAAGAGATTAAATACAAAGCTTAACACAGGCTAACAGCAACAGCTGACTCCTCCCTCCATCCAGCCTAACCATCAGCATGAACACGTTGCTGGCAGCTCCGTGGCTAAAAGGATGAGCTTCCTCAAGTTTATCCGCATTATTTCAGTTCCTTCAGACAATGGCAGATGGAAACATTCAGGGAAAGCATCACATAAGACAATGAAAAATGGGAGGCTATTTACTTAGGTGTCTGCAAGTGTAAGGTATACAAAGTCCCACCAGCACGACAAACTGAAGTTTGGCTTTGAGTATCTGACAATAAGCTGATGCTTAAAACCCTAAATATTATTAGAACAAACTTTTAGAACAGTGCATTAAAGGGAAAAAAAAAAAAAAGGAAATAAAGCAGACTGAGGAAAAGATAGTCAAAGAATATCCTCTGAGCTTTAGAAATCTCCCTCCATAATGTGCTCATCGTGACTCAAGTACGGCAGCTGGTTCTCCTGCTCAAGGACCAAGTCCCACAGTAGGCTTTCCGGATGTTGTTCATGGCAATTTTGTTCTTTCGCTCAGATGAAACAGCACATGTGCCTCTCCTGATTTTTCATCCAGTTTAAACTCTTTTTCTTCTCCCTGATATACTGCATGGATCTTCCAGGGCTTACAAAGCAGGCAATGCAGAAGAATTTAATTTTGGTTTAGGATCTTGTAAGGGGAAAAAATAATGTTATTTTTTAGTGCCAATTAAGATATGAGCAGCTATAATTTTGTGAAGACTGAAAAGCTATGGTTAACGAATGTAATAAAATGTAATGGCTTATTACAATAAAAGCAATACTGAAAAGATCTCAGGAGCACAAGATGATATTAATATTTTTACACTCCTTTTATTTGGGAAAAAAATCCACTTCAAAGGTTTTAGTAATCATCCAACAACTTTCACTGTTGAAGAAAACTGCAGAAGGCTGGAAGCTATTTAGGAGAGGGATGATCTTTTGTTTATGAATTCATACTGTATTTATATACTCACAAATGAAGAATTTACATAAAACTGGTAAATGTTGCATATACGCTGCCCACCAGAACAGAGTACTACCTCTTGGATTTAAAGCACATGCAATTAACAGTAATAACAATAATAAGTAAAGGCAGATAACACAGTCTGCAACTCTTCAATCCCAGATGTTCTAACTATCTATACAGATGAATTTCTCCTACTCCTAAGTTATGTCAAACTTCTGCCACGAGAAGAACCGTGCTTGGTCACAAGCAGCACCTGCCTAGTACTGCAACCTGTATTACACAGCAGGTATACACCGCATTTCAGGTCAGGTGAACTTGGGATTTATACAGTTATAATGATGTTCCTTCTTTTGTACTTCAATAACTGTCATTACTTCATTTGCTTTTTAATTGCTGGTGAAAGCTGAAATGTTGTTTTCACAGAGTTATTTATCATACCATAAAATCTTACTCCTTCTTGGTAACAGCCAGCTCTGAGCCTACCATTTTGCGGGTGAATTTTGACTGGTTATCTTTTCCTAAGTGCACCACTTGACAACAATCTAAAATGCATTTTATCTGCCATTTTGACACCCAGCTCTTGCCTTTAGTGCATTCAACATCTGTGTAGCCATCAGGAAACCTTCTGACTTCACTTTTTACTTGACCATCTATCGAATGCAAGCCTCCAGTCATGACCTCCCGCTTCTGAGAACTGCTGCATTCTCTTAACCTGCTTACCCAGTCTGTGACTTTCCCCTTCACACTATGTCTGTGTGCCTCCTTTGGTGAGGGGCTTCATCAAAAACAACGTGGAAATTCATGGAAAACACATCGGCTGTAGCAACCTTATCCACATACTTCCTGGCTTTTCAAAGAATTCCAAGATAGGGGTAGATTTCCTCTCTGCAAACCTCATGTTGATCTTTCCCATGCAGATCACAGGTTTTCAGGCCTCCCCAAATCTTATTTTGCATTGTAATTTGTGCTGAACTGCCTAAGGCAAACACCAGGATTACAGGTTTGCAGTTCCCTGGCTGATTTAAGAACTGTTTTAAAAAATTGCCATTAGACTATCCAGCCTCAGAGTCTCTGATAACAAGGCAATTCAAAAAGCAAGTGGTTATACATCACTGTCAGTAATGTGGGCAATTTTTGTCCTTGAATTCTTAGGTGAAAAAAAAAACCTGGTAACAGTGACTTTATTTTATCATTTATTTTGTTGCACGACCATTGAATTAAATCACTCCAATTTCACATACCCTTTGAGAAAGCCCAAGGAGAGTTCCAGCATGGGCTTCTCCAGACTTTTTTTCCACAGATAACATCAACGCAAAGAATTTATTTATCTTCTCTGAAAGGGGCCTCTCTAAGTACTTCCTTCTACACCATGACCATTGGCTCAAAGGACAGGCAGGTGCGTTGCTCCCGATGCACCACAAGTAAGACCCATTACCAGTTTTAATTCTTTGTACCATTTGCTCCAATGTTGCTTAGCTTCTCTTACCATGCTTTTCAATTTCAGTATGTTTAAAACATCATTTGGGTGTGAATTCAGCTTTTTAAAGGACACCTACAGTTCTAACAACTTCCTTTCCTCTGTCGTGTAGCTCTGCTGCCTTCCTTTTGCTTATTCTCAAGCCTTTCATGACAGGTGGTGGGTGCTGGCCTTGAACATCACATACGGTGTCCTCAAGTAGCTTCTACACCACCTGGTACAACTTCCTCCTCTTAAAAAAAACTAAAAAAGGTCACTTTTTTAGTAAGTATCTTTATTTTTGCATTGTGTTCCTTTATGAAGTGGATCACAACTCTCATGGATTTTTTTTATCGTGGTTTTTTGTTGTTGTTGCCATGGTTTCAGTAGGATGTTGAACCTGACGGTTGCTGTTGCAGCATGCTTCATTAGGACAAAGCCACCCTTCCTCTCACAGCCCCACCAACCAATGCCTTGGCTACTGACTGTGTCTGAAAACTGAGATTTTTCACAACATCTTGGTAAGGCAGTCACGTCACCTGAACAGGGAGAAGCTGAAAAGCCCCTTCCTACTCTCTCTGCTGCTTCTCTGATCTTTCAGCGTAAAGCGATGAGTATTCACAAGCCCAGGTGGATTCATGAGGAGACAGACTCCAAGCTTGCTTTGCTTTTTGATATGTACACTCAGTTCACACACACATTGATCGAAGGCATCCAGGAGATATATAAAACTATTCCAATGAATAAATTAATTTTGACAATAATGTTTTGGGCCTCCTGTCACTTTATGCAAAAAAGCTATGTTTGATGAAGCTGCCAAGTCTTCTTAAATAACTTTTCTGATAAACGTTCTGTACCATTCAATGACTTCATTTTTAAACAAAAGCAAATATTTTGACCATTACTGATTTTTCTCGTTATTATTTTTTAAATTTCAAGCTCACTGTCCTCATTCATTTTGGCTTTTTTGGGGGTGATGTGCAAATAATCTGAGTCAGTCACCTTTGTACAGAAGCATCACGCAGCACTTCCTAAATGGGCTCAGTGGTGGTTCCCCAAAACACTGAGAATCGTTATGTTGACTCAGTGAGGAAAAGAAAATAAAATCATGGAGCTGAGCATATTCACCAACGTGAAAGAAGAACAGAGACTCAATGACAAACAGTAACTATTTTGAAGGCTACTAAAGCAGAAATGCTTAAGGATCCTAAAGCTGCCTATGGAGTTTCCCCAGTTTAGCAGCTGCAAAGATTAATTGCTACTAAACACAGAAATCTTCTTACTCTTTGGGTAATAAGATTACATCTTAGTTTTTGAACAGAAAGGATCACCATGAATTGGAGGAGGAGATTTGTAATGTTTCTATTAAAAAACTGAAAGCATTTTAAACATTTGATGTCACAATAACACTTAAAAAAAATTGTTCTTTCTTTTAACTTTGCAGGACACAAATACACATTCAGAGTTCTCTTTAAAGTCTTTTTTTTTTTCCCCACAGCTGGTTTTCAACCAATGCTTAGTTTAAAGAATCCAAAGCTCTCCCTTTGCTCAGAATAACAACAGAAATTATAAGAAAAACTGAAATCTTAAAATCCTGTTCAGCATTTAAAATGTTCTTTCCAAATATACCAGCTAAAATAGTGTAAAGCGTAAGAAGCTATTTAGACTAAAGAACCACAGACTATTAAATGATAAGCAACCAAACAGAAAACTGATATCTAGTTTTGCCCTGTGATAAAACAGTATCAAAGAGCAGATCTAAACTAAAAGTACAATCTTTTGTACAAAAGAGCTATCTAAAAATAGACTGACATAGCAAAATGAAGATACTCAGCAACAAAACCCAGCCCAATTTGTCAATTTCAGCTTTCAAATATACAAATATGATACATCAATTACGTTTTTAAAATATTTCACAACATTTCTTCATTTTTTACACAGCATCAAACAACCACTCACGTTTAACCCCACGTATGAGCTGCCACAACCACAATTTTATTACATGGTTCTTTCAGTAAATCCTATTTCAAAACACTTTGGAAAAGAAAAGTCTGATAGAATGCGAACCTTCCGATTGTTTTGTTTTAAACTATTTCCTTTATCCTTTTATTTTTGGATCTTAACTCTGATTTGAATGAAATTTAATGATACAGGTTTTTTAATTACACAGTATTCGTAATACAATATCTTCAGTGGCCAGTCTGGCCCAAACCATGACACTAACCAGCTTTGCAAAAACAGGGATATTTCAGGGTCTGGGTTGATCCTACATTAACTACATTTTAAAGACTAGTTGAAAACGAAGTGCTCTACGTTAAGCTAATCATACATACAAATCTGCAGGTGAGTGTGATGGGAAAATGAGAAACACCATAGGGAGGATCTGAACAATTGTGTAACTGGCTTACAGTTTGTAATAGATGGGAATGTGGTGCCACAGTCTTACCTGTGATGTAGGTATGTTCTTGACTGCATACTGTGCTGCAGTGGGGCTTTAGACCAGATAGAAACAAGAAACATTTTACAGTGGGGGCAGTGAAACACTGGCACAGGTTGCCCAGAGAGGTGGTAGATGCCCGATGCCTGGAAACATTCAAGGTCAGGTTGGACGGGGCTCTGAGCAACCTGATCTAGTTGAAGATGTCTCATTGCA
>JAHREE010149205.1:0-11914 GCA_033628505.1 Tringa tobata | reverse complement strand
CCAGACCATAATCCACCCCACTTCAGGCACATACAGAAGGGACTTTAACTCCCATCCCCATGGTGTATGCTTTCCTTTCTCCTGGCATCTGAGCTGTTGGCACTGGTGGAAGCGCCCCTTCCCCACCGTCGTCCCCAGGTGACAGTGGTGGCCGAGCAGTTCCCATCCCCACCCTGGGCCCGACTGTGTCCCTACCTCGATTTCCTGCACTTGCTCCTCGTTGGTGGCATACATCTGCTGCAGGGAGTCCTCCAGCTCTTTATTGCGCTCCAGCAGCGTCTTCCCCAGCTCCGCGGCCAAATGCAAGTCTGGAAAGCAGAGGGGACAAAGCTGCTGCAGTTCCTGTGGCTCTGCCGGGGTATGCAATGGGGTCCCCAGATGCCACCACACCAAACGCAGCGGCACGTTTGCTCAGTGCTGGTTTGATTGGCAGGTTTTGACGTGGACGTGTATGGGACATGCAGGACCCGGCATCCTTCGTCTTGCTGGGCTGCAGGAGCAAGGGGAGGCTGAGCTCAGGACATCTGCAGCTCCTCCATGCAATGAGGATTTGGTACCTGGTGGGCTGTAAAACCCTTGTGTGCTGCATTACGTGCTGTGGAGCCAGGATCAGGCCCACGGGGCTTGGCTGTGGCAGGTATTCAGTACCTCCATCCCTTATTGCTGAGACCTTTGGGGCTGAGAGGGGCTCAGCATCCGTCAGAATGAGAGCGAGGGTTGCTAAAGCCCCGCAGGGCCTTGGGGATGCTCTGTAAATTATATTATTATCTCTAACGAAGGGAGTGCCTTGCCTTCCCCTGTCAGCCTCCATCCATCACCTGCTAATAGACTGACATGAGTAATAAAACCACGCGTGGCCCGAGGGGGCTGGAATCACCTCCCGCATCTGCCGCCCCGGCAGCGCTGGGTCTGCGGCTCTTTCCTGGGGGCAGCTCCAGGGTGAGGACAAACCGCTTTGCACCCACTCTCTGCCACCTCCAAATGCCCTTAGAAGCTCGTGAAATAGTTGGACTTTAGGAGAAGCGCATGGAAAAATAGATGTTGATGGTGTGGTTGGCTTAAAATAGTGGGTTTGCCACCTCCTGGGTAAAGAAAAAGCCCCAGGACCCTATGAGTCCTGTGTTGGCCAAAGCTTGAGCATCTCAGGTGATGCTGTTTGTGGGCCTGGAAAGGCACAGCTGGCTCTGATAACAGCCCCTTGCTTTCACAGAAATTGGTTGTCTTCTTAAAGCCTGACCCCTCCTATGATCATGTGGGTTTGTTTTTTTTCCTGGTGCTTTTAGAGGTGAGTTTCTTGCTCTTATGGTGCCTGACTGAAAATCTGACCTTAAGCCTTCTAAAAGGTAAAGGAAACAATTCTTGATACGTGTTATTGCTCTCTCTGGTATGGTCATCATGCAGTTTTAGATAATCTAGGAGTGGCAATCCTGCAGTGTGTGAGGGGACCTGCCCTGGCATTTTCTCAGCCTGCTGTAATGCTCCTCTCTAGTCTGCAGGTAATGGTGTGTTTTGCAAAGGTTCTGCTAGGGCCGAGAGAATTTTTTCCAGCAGTTATTTTGGCCACGGGTTGATTGCGGAAAAGCGATACTTGGTCAGTAGGACAAGAAGAAGGGGAACCAGGATGCCTGGGATGTGTTGTGAGCCTGGGAAAACCCCAGATCTCTCGTACTTCAAATAGCACATCACAAAATGAGACTCACACTGACCTCTGGGACACGAGTGCTGGCTGGGAGGAGGGCTCTCAGTGCTTGGGATGGGCTTTCCTGACGGATAACACTGTGCTGTGGGAAGTGCTGCTGTGTTATCAATGCGGGTGGGGGCCGGGTTTCTTTCTGTGCAGCTCTAGCCGTGCCCGAGGAGCTGCTCCCCAGGTGTGGTCCTGTGTCCTTGAGCCTCCCCTCTGCCACGGGAATGTGCTCTCCAGCTGTGGCCTGCATTGCAGGGTGTTATTCTAGGCTGTGACCTTTTTAATTATAATCCTCATCATTGCACAGTGACCTGGTCTGAGGGCTGCAATCCCGGCTATCAATGCAATCAAGATATTGGCACATTTCCCCTCAGACAGACCTCCTCCACCTATTTTTATTTATTTATTTCCTCCTTTTTCCCAAGCACCAAATTTCCCCGGTTTCCAAAGTGCCCTTGGGAATATTTACTCCACCAGCTGGGGGACAGCCAGATGCCAGCAGGGGCAGAGGACGATTTGTGTGTGCCTTTAAGCTGCTCGGGGCTGTATTTAATGGCAGTGCCACCTTGGCAGAGCCGGTGTCGCTGCTGGAGACGGGCACCCTGCAGATTGCATCCCTCGAAGCGAGCAGGACCCCCCCCGGCACGGAGGCGTGCAGGGAGAGGGCTCTGTGCTGCTCTCCAGGTAATGAGTCAAGTGTGTCCCCGTCCCCGTGGATTAACCAGTGCTCTCCCACCATATGGCATCCAATTTAATCAGCTGGGGTTGAGTTAAGTGGATTAGGCAGCGCAAGATCCTGCCTTGTAATTTAAAGGGCTCTGTCAGCAATAATTTAATGGGGGAAATGGGCAGCGTTTGGGGACGAGTGGGAAAGAGGAAAGAAAGGGGCTGAGCTCCGAGGAGGAAATTGATTCTTCCTTTCCATTTTGAGTGTAAGGGCCTGGGAGACTCCGGGCTTGAAGGACACGGGGGAGTTGGTTCTTTTAGTGTCTTTTAACTGCCTCGGCCGTCGTCACGCACACACTCACTCCCTCTCTGCTCACCAGCCAGGCAGAGCATCCTCAGTAATCCTGTCTCATCCATCTCCCTCGCGCCCAAGTCCTCTTCCCTACCTGTTGGTCTCCCCCGGGCCGTGGCACTAGTGGGGAGGGAGGGGATGCTGCGTGGAAGTGCTTTAATGTCGTCTTTAGACCAGCTCCCTCTTGATTTTTGCACTAATTGTGGCTCTGCACAAGCTTGGGGCACACACGGCTCCTTTCCTTCGAGACCTCGGAAACCTGAGTGTGAATTTTTTTAGCAAGTTGCTTGGGGTGGGGGGATGGAACTATTTGGGGGGTTCTCTTTTCATAACACTGTGGTTTCCCACAGTTTGGTGGTTTTTTTTTTTTTAATTCCTCTTTGCTTCTCCGCTGTCAGATCAGCCAGGCAGTGCTGTAGGACTTGCCCTAATTTAGCAGATATGCTGATGCCTCCCTTCCCCCTCCCTGCTCGATGCAGGAGGAGAAATAAAGTGGTGGGGAGAGGCTGTGCTGTGTGTCTGCTCGACGTGCCCGCTCCCCCACGGAAGGCGCCGCTGCGAAACGGCCAACATTCCGCTTAAAAATCGGGGAGCCCAGTGTTGCCCAAATCCTATTTGGGAGAGGACGGTGGATGCAAACAGTCCTGGGCAACACCAGCTCCGTCCCCTCTGGCTCTCAGTACCGCAGGCGCTGACATGACCGTTCTAATTAACACCAGCCAAGGAGACACCCCGCGTCCCCAAACAAAGAGCTGCGCCTACAGAGCAAAGCGGAGGGAGGGAGGGAAGGAGGGAGGCTGCATTTCCCTGCAAGCTTCCGAGGGAAAGGCGCCTGAGCGAGGAGGGAGGGGAAGAGAGGAGAGACCATATGGTGGGAAGGCAGCGCTCGGTACCGGGGAGCGTGGCCAGGGAGTGCATCGAGGAGGCAGCCATCCTGGAGCTGCAGAGATCATCATCAGCCCAGCGGTAATTCTGCCGGCCCTGTGTCACTGGGGGGAAAAAAAAAAAAAATCGTGATCCAAATCAGGTTGTGTTTGACTAAAAGAGGCTGAGGAACCAACTGTAGGGTGTTCCCCCACTGCAGCATCCCGTGGCAATGCTGGCTCAGGCAGACGTGCATGGCACGGGGCTGCCCCAGCCTTCGCAGCAGCTTGTGGTGAGGCACAGAATGGGTTTGGAGCAGTTTCTGCCTTCCCAGTGCTGCTCTGCATCTGTTGGGCAGAGCTGTTTTGCCACAGCCCGCTCTCTGAAGGCTTTTTTTTTTTTCCCTCAGCATCTCCTGGTTGTGGCTTTTGGGGAGCGCAAGCCTGGGGCCAGGCAGAGGAGGTTTCGGCTGCTCTCGGCACATCGGTGATCTGGTAGCTATTCAGTGGTCCTTGTAAATACTTCCTGGAGGAAGCCACCATCTGGAGCAGCCACTTTTGGTCTTTTCCCCATCGTCTGTCTTGCATCGAGGGATTCGTGTGTTTAGGCTGTGAAAGAACACGCCTGATGCTCTAAGGACAGGCAAGCTTTGCTCCTCACCTTTAAATAACTCAACCTTCTCCCCATCCTGTGGGACAGGCAGGCTTGTGTGTGGAGGGGTTAGAAGTCCTTTAGCTCGTAGAACTAAAAACCAGGGGGTTATGGCGCATGTTTTTGCAGGTTCTTTTCAGCTAAGCATCTGTTAAGGAATTATTTGTCCCTTCCTCAAAGACTGGGTCTACAGAAAGAGCTGCTCCTCTCCTGCTGCAGGTGGTGGATTCACCTGCTGAAGTGTGGGGAGGAGCAGCAAGCAGAGCTCTGGCTTGGAGGTCTCCAGAGGAAGTTCAGGGTGCTTGGGAGCTGATGGATGGGGTAGGCTGAGAGTTAAGAACTGATGTTTAATGCTGTTGACGTTTAATTTAATTGCATTTGCTGTCTGCTCCATTACACACGGGTACTTAGAGTCAAGGGTAGGTGCAATTATCCCTTTCAAAATCTAAATAAATGATGCTGTGCTGGTTTACCCCAGGGTAGGGTATACTTGCTGCTCATTTATTTTTCTTCTTAGTTGCAAGGGATTGTGCTGTCTGGGTATATTACAATGAAGATCAGCTTTTGTATATCGCTTACTGCTGCTCCATGACAGGTGATGGAGGCAATCTGTGTTCTTAGCCATTGTAAGCCTTCGTGATGGAATGTGCTGGGGTGCAGAGATGCAAGTGCCACCTGACAGCATCTTGCAAACCACCTGCAGGCATGTCTGGATGTGGAAAAGCCTTTTCAACATGCCTATTCCACAGCTGATAGTGTTTCCCGTGGCCTGGCAGAGCTTTCAGAGAGCCATTGGGTTTACTGCTGAGGTGTGGGTTCTCCAGCCCTTTTCCACCGGCATAACTTGGACATTCCTCCCCAAATCAGCTTTGTGTTTGATGTTCTGTGTGGCTTTTTCGTGGGGACCTGCCATTTTGGTGTAATCAGGTGTACAGCAAAAGCAGGGTTTGCTTTCCAGGGAAGCCTAATGCAGCAAGAGGGAAAGGTGCCTGTGGCAGGGCCAGGTGAGCACAGGCAGGGGCAGCACGACCACGTCCTCCTTCTTCACGTCCTCCTTTCAAACCATGGCTCTAGCTGGGCTCAGCTGATGTTGGGTACACAAGCATTTCTGTTAGCCTGATGAGATTTGCTGGATTTCTTCCTTGGTCTTTTTCTTCTTTTTCTTTCCTTTTTCTTTCTCTTGTGTAATCTGTAACGTACCCCTGGGCTGCCTTTGGCTTTGCAAGCTTCGCTGGTGGCGGGGGGAGCTCGGGTGGTGGCAGAGAGATGTGGTTTGCAGGGGGTCGAGGCAAGAGCAGTGCAACGAGAGCAGCTCCCTCTGTGCTGTCTCCAGTCCCCTGAGCAAAAGTGGCACCACCAAAGCATAGAAAACCCCAGGAAGGGTCTCAGGGGTGTTCTGTCTCTACCATGCTGTGCTGCGGGGAAGCCCTCCAGCCTTCTTTTCTTAGCCCCTGCTCCTCCCTTCCTTGCCTTCTGCATTTTTCAGTCTTATTCAGTATTTCCTTTCTATCAGTTCTTTTTTTTTTTTTTTTTCTCAGATGCTCACTAGTTTTGTGGGGTTTTTTAAAAATTTATTTCATAGATGCTTACCTTTTTCTTTCTGCCCTCTAACATTCTGTGCCCCAAAGTATGATAACGTTTGAGACCTACGATGGCTACCTCTGCTTGTAAGCTGTACGTGTCTATACAAACACGCACACAGCAGTCCTACCCCCGCGCCCACAGCAATCAATATGTGTTTTGCCAAGTTGTTAGAGCATGATAACACAGAGTGTGTTATTAGACCATGGTCGCAGCCCCATCTGCGTCTTTTTCCTGCTGTTCCCTTATCTCAACAGCCTCGGTGCCCGTGTTTGCCTTGTAGGCTAAAATGGTTTCAAAGAGCTTGGTGATTGGTGGCTCGGAGGCTCTGATAGTGCACCTGGATGAGAAAGCGTCCTAAATAAATACATACAAGTGGAGTTGTTGGGAGGAAGCAGAGAGGAAAGAGGCAGCCAGCGCTTTGCTGCCCAGAGGAGGGGTGCACGCAGCAAAGCTCCATCTCATTAATTACGCTGGGATGCAGAGAACCGTGAATAGCAGCTTTTTCTCTTTTAAAGCTAAAGACACAGGCACGTGGATTGGGTGCCGTGTGGGAATCTCATCTCCCCAGCGTGTTTTGGGGGCAGGAGGCCGTAACCCACCCGGGATAGACAAGGAGGATTAGCTCCAGGGAGACTTCACGTGTGTGTTGCTGCTGCTGCTGCACCACAGGAGCGTGCACGTGCGGAGCTCCAGGCAAAGGCGACCTGCGAAGGACAGGTCAGTGCACTCGTGCAGCAGAGCACGCTGCCCACGCTGATGGGCTGCCACAACCACGTCAGCTCTCCAGCCCTGCTCCTGCTCACACAACCTATTCTCCTACTCTAAGCCGTCGCTGGCCGACTCAGTCGCTCTTGCTGTCCTCTTGCTGTGGGCAGGCAGGAGGAAGCACTGATCCTGAAAGGTTTGGTCTCTCGGAGAGCGACCATGTTCCAGCACAACTGCCACCTGCAGCAGCTCCTAAGACCACCACCAGCACTGTGGCTGCCGGTTACTCCTGTCTGCTCCTTCTCACACCTCATCCCTGAAGGTATTTGAAAGATGGGTAGACACGGTGCTGAGGGACATGGTTTAGTGGTGGTTTTGGCAGTGTCAGGTTGATGGTTGGACTCAATGATCTTAAAAGTCCCTTTCAGGAAGGAAGAGAACCTAGATGATTCTATTCTACTTGCCAGAAGCATGTGGTTCCAGAGAAGATCCTTCTTCCACAGCCATGTGGTACAGCTAAATGCAGAAACCAGCCTGACCCTCTGCAGCAACACCAAAAACCTGCCCACCTCTTTTCTAGCAGCCCCTCTGCTTGGCTTTAGAGTGTGTCATCTTGCACACTGCTCCCCCAGTACTGCTCCCTTCCCATCCCCTGCTGGGAAATGCGCTGGAGCCCTCTTCCTCCAGGTGCTAAGCTCACACACTGCCTTGTGCCTGGCTGTTGGTACCTGCTGGAGACACTACCCATGTGGGAAGAGGTTCTGACCTCAGGTGAGTGATCGGTGCCATTTGTGGAACTAGGCAGGAGGAACACCATCAGCCTTCCAGTCTGAGTTTGATGATGTTCTGCGCTCCTCCTTGCTCTGCCTCCTCCTGCAGACACCAGTGCTCAGCCTTGACCTCCCAGCCTTCCCAGGACTCAACACTTGCCTGAGGGCTAAGAAAGCTTGGAGCACGGCATGATAACGTCCTAGCTCCATCTGCCATCCCTGCAGCTGCAGAATTGGAAGGGGTCTGCGTGGACCTGGATACCACCCACTCGAAGGAGTGAAATCTTCAGGGAGGAGACAAGTTAACCCAGCAGTGTGGGGGCACCTGCACTGCACATGGGATAAACTAGAGTGACTTTACCAGAAGACTGCAGAGGAACAGGCTGTTTAAACCATTAAAAGAACTGTTACCTCTTGGAGAGAAGGTTTACAACTGTTTTGTTTGTTTTTTTCCCCGTATATATTTAACAAAAAAACCCCAAACCCTAGCATAAAATCACTTTAAAATTCCCAGCTGTGCAAAGTTGCGTAACATCTGGTCTTGTTCCTCCAGGGTATTTTCTATTGGAGATATTTTCCTAAATTCTTGGCCCGCGTATGTGTTTTTGAGTGTGATGAGTAGAAGCTTTGGTTTGTGTGTGCACACGGATTAGCAAACTTTGCGTTTGGTGTGAGCACACGGATGTATTAGTCGGGTGAGGTGGGAATAGGTCACTGTGCTGCTCTGGAAAAGGCTGTTTTTAGCCGAGGAGACGGAGTGTGTGCGGGAGTGAACAAGCCCTGCGTTATCCTGAGTGCTGGGGCTGCTTTTAGCAGGAGCAGGATCGGACCCTGGTGCTCCCACAGCTCTAAGTGGTTCCTGCCTGTCACACTGAGTCAGTGCATCCGCCCTGTCACCCACCAGCCAGCGCTGGCTGTACAGGAGGAAAGACAGAGGATTGGAAAACGCAGGGGAGGGGACAGGCTCTCCAGGCAGGGTGTTGGTGGCCGCTGCCTTGTCTCCCTGCCCTTTGGGCTCAGGGCTCCCGTGGGGGGAATGTCCTTCAGGTCTCGGACGGTAAATCCTTTGCACATGGCCTTGCCAAGGAGAAATGCCACTGTTAGCTGATTGTTTCAGGATGGGAGGTATGGAAAAATATGAATTTTTTTTTTTTTTTCCCCTTTGCCTCTCCTATTTGCCTTTCCAGCAGTTCCTCTAATTCCGCTCCCTCCCACAGCTGGAAGTATGTGCCTGGGGTTCAGCAGATGTAGGAAGGAGTTTCTGTGAGACATCAGGAGGGCGACCCTGGAAGTTGCTGTGTGGGGCTTTCGTGCCCTGTTTTCTTGCTGCCTTCATGTAACCAGGGAATTTTTATTCTAGGAAAATACATCTATATATATATTCTTTTTTTTTTTTTCCTCTGCAGATTTGGAGGCTCTCGTCCTTTTCTCAGACTAACCTGTCATCTTATTTCCTTGTCTCCTTGTCTCCTGTGACTTTTCTGGTCCCTCTTGTCATTCCCAAGCAGCTCAGCAATTAGTCACTGAAAACTTTCCACTTCCATAAGCTACCTGCTGTACTGCACTGCTAAATAAGTAAGTGGCTCAGCTACTGCAGGCAAAATTCCATCCTTCTGGCTTGCCGCTGGGGAGGAAGGACAGCGAGTTAACCGCTGTGCTCCTGGAGGACAGGCAAGCTGGGTGGCTTGTCCCCTGAGCTGGACTGTGGGGGTAACTGCACCACGAGGGATAGAATTTGGGGTGCCACCTGCTCCCTGGTGCAGTGAATCCTACGGGCAAGCCCCTAGTGAATTGCAGCTCTATGGACCACCCCACGTAGGCTGGGTGGTGCAGAAAACGGGCAGGTACAGGTGCTAGCTCTGATCTCCTGGGGTCATCCCACCGTCGGGGGACAATCACCAGGGCACTGGTGACCCCGTGTCTTTACACGGATGAGTTGGGAGTGGTGCAAGCTCAGCACCTTGTGTCATTTTCCTTCTTAGCATACAAGCAATCAGATGCTTGGCAGGAGGAGGAGGAATTAAAATAAGATACTTAAACCTGGAGACCTTTAGAGGTTACAGCCATAAAGTCCTAAGCCTGCATTGCAGATGGTTTGGCCCAAAAGTTTCTGTGGCTTCCCAGGAGCAGAGGACTATCAGTCTCACAGTGGCAATGAGATGATGTGCTGGTTCTTGTGCTACCTCTGGTCCTGCTGGCTAACTTGGAGCAGTACGAGGCCATTTTATTTACACAGGAGGAGTCTCCCCAGCACTTGGGCTGTATTTAGGATCCAGGGACCACAAAGGTGGCTTTGAGAGCCCTCCTCTGGGGCTGTGCTCTGCTCTTTGGCTTTGACCTGAATGCTGGCGGGAGGATAGGAGGCTGGGAAGATCAAGGAATGCAGCGGGGTGACTCCGAGGAGGACTCGGGAGACTACTGCAGAGGAGATGAAGGCTGGAAGTGGCTGGCAGAGATAGTTGCTGGGTCTGGTCTCTGCTCTGCTTGGATCCAGATGTGACTGATTTGGCACGCAGCCCTTCTAAACACAAATGCTCCTGATGAACAGAAAAGGTGTCCCCACTTATCCCCAGCTCAGACTCTCTAATTTTAGTTCATTCATTCTCTTGGGGTCTGGCTGCACGTACACCCTGTGCTCGGGGTATGATGCAACTGCAGCCACATCATCAGTTCCCAATGGCTGGAAAAAGGTTCACCCTCACTGTATTCTGGCTTTAACACTTAGAGGCGCAGGTTCCCCAGCCCGTGGAAGGTGAGGCCATGGCTGAACCAAAGCAATGCTGACATCCATTCACGCTTAGAAAGCCTGGCAATAAGCAAAGCCACGCTACCAAGTAATCAGAGCTCCATTTTTACCACTTCCTTCAAACCAGAAAGCCTTCCCAGAGAGATCATCATAAGAATGAAACACCTCAGAGGACACCACTACTGTTTCCTTGTCGTTAAGTCTCCTGGCTGGGATTTGAGTCTCTGCTTCTATGTGCTAAGGTGTCTCGGTACAACGCCGTGAGCCACGCAGACTTACAGCATGCCAGGGAGCAGGTGAAGGAATCTGAAAAGCACCAGCTTCATCTGAATGAGGCTGGAAGGGCCTTGAGGTTGGGGACTGGATCTTGCTGCCTCCAAGGCAAGTGGTCGATGCAGTCAGTTGTGGTGGGTGCTTCAGGGAGGGGAAAAGAGTGATTGGGGTGTATTTTCTTGAAAAAATGAGTTATTTCAGCAAGCCAAAGCTGTGTGGAAGATGGGGACGAAAGTAACAGGTGCTCAGAGTGGAGCTAGAGGCATGATTTCCTCTGTGGTGCTAAAATGGTTAATTAACATAATCATCACAGAGCTCCCAGTTAAGCCATCCGTTGCTTAGCAAACAGTTTTGGATGTAAATGTAATAAATATTTGATGATGCTGTGAAATGACGATAAAAGGCCCAGCAACCAACTGGTTCGCAGGAAGAACCTCGTCTTAGGTTTCTTCTCGTTTCTCCCACCCCTGGCTCCTAAGGAACTGTCTTTAAGGCTGGGCTTTTGTCCTCTGCCTGCCTGGCGCTGCTGCCAGGCGTGGGTTTCTGCGCGACCCCGGGCTGTTGGCATGCCAATCCTCTTAGTAATGCCAGCCCCCGACATGGTGCTACGCTGGGCGTCTTCCACCGTACTTTCCACCACCACCCTCCCCCTCTCCCCCCCAATTTCCAAACCAAAGCTCCACGGCTGTGCCATCACCAAAGCCCTCGGCAGACTGCTACGGCTGTCATGCAAAGACGCAGCGTTATGTGGACGAAGTCTAGCACTGTCCTTCACGATGCTTTGTGCACCATGCAAATTAATTACGGTGGTAATTACCCCGTAGGACCTTTCCAGTTGGGTGATTTTAGTTAAAGCCTTCCCCATCTCTCCTCCTGAGTTTGTGCTAGCCTATGCATCCCCCCCCAGTTTGTACAGGAGGCTGCAAACCCCACAGCTGGGCTTTGTTTTGGGTCTGTATTTTCCTCCAGTCATGTATGTGCTCAAAGGTGGGGTCTATCCCCAGCACCAATCCATCATCCGGGAGCGGTTATTCTGCGTTTACGCTGCCGGGACAGAGCTGGGAACCTGGCCTGCACCGGGAGGGTGGTTTTATTGTTGTGAGCCGGTTGCAGGGTGCCAGTGCTGACTCATGAACCCGACACCGGGGACAACGGTAAGGTAAAAAAAAAATCAATGGCTCCCCCGTTGTTCAACACTCCCTGTGTTCACCCCTAGCTCTGCTCTTCCTCAGCCTGCATCCTGCCCCTGGACCAGTGCCCAGGGCCCTTGTGAGCCATGGGAAGACGTCACCCAGAAATGTGAATTTCTGAGCACTCAAAGGCTGCACTGTTTATTCAGCCGATAGCTCCATCTCCGTGCTCTGCCCTGGCTTCATTTGAGCATTGTTTTTTCAAAGAGCAGGGCCCGGTACCCCACTATTGATACTTCCTATTAACTGAGAAATTGGGGTTAAAAACCGGCTGCAATGATCCCTGGGGGTGGTGGTTATCATTCCTTTCTGGGCCTCTGCCCTGCAGCTGAAGTTGTGTAAACTTTAAGTCATGACATAATGTACTGGAGCGACGGTGGGCAGAGGCACTGCAGCTGGACCACACGTCCCCGCTGACAGCTGGCT
>JAHREE010149204.1:0-22616 GCA_033628505.1 Tringa tobata | reverse complement strand
CAGTAAAGGTGGAAAAAACAAGTGGAGGTAAATTCTCAAAGTAGAAGGGAAGTGTGGCCCCTCCACCTGTATGTCTGGAGAGTGGTCAGCCAGGGACTGGGACACTCACCCAGTGGTTCTGCACAGAAAACTACCTCCAAATACTCTGGAAAAAGTAGTTTCCGCTCATCCCCATCATCATCACCACAAATAATACAGAAACACAACACGTATGGTGTCCTCTGTGGCCGGGCAGACCACAGAGCACCCAGGGGAGCTGAGGCCTCAACTTGGCATCTCCTCCTGCTTGAAGGAGAGCTGCAGCCCACCCTTGAGCAAGTCAGAGGGGGCTTTGCCCGGCCACAGCCCTCCAAACCCCTGCGCAGAGATCACAAAAAATATTTGCCTTTCAAATACCGTAGGTAAATGTCTTGACCCCTGAGTTTGTGAATAAATGGGGGGAAGTGCTTCACTTCTTTGCCCTTCGGGATTTCCAGTGAGCTTCAGAATTTGCCTGATGATTCTCCAAACTCACGCATTTTATTTTTTTTAATATTGAATCCAAAATAAAGTCCACAGATTTTTTTATCTGCTGTGCTGACGCTTGACGACCAGTGGCATCAATATTGTGCCTGGGGATTGCAATGCACCAACATAGGGCAGGGACACAAACCACGTGAATTGGGAAACCATGAGATATAAGGTGGGGTTTGCCATCAAGCACAGGTGGGAATTGGATCTAACGTACTCGTTCATTAGGTCTTGGATAAAATAAGAGATTCATGAGTATCCCCTCATCTCCAAGATGTTGCCTTGCTGCTTTCCTCTCTCTGTGCTTGTTACTAGTCAGCATGGCAAGGTCAAAGGGGGTTAAGAGGAGAGCTCATCTAAATCCAATCCATGAAGGAGCTGAAGAATCATAGAATAGTTTGGGTTGGAAGGAACTTTAAAAGCCATCTAGTCCAACCCCCTGCCATGAGCAGGAACATCTTCAACTAGATCAGGTTGCTCAAAGCCCTGTCCAACCTGGCCTTGAATGTTTCCAGGGATGGGGCATCTACCACCTCTCTGGGCAACCTGGGCCAGGGTCTCACCACCGTCATCATAAAAAATTTCTTCATTATATCTAGTCTAAAGGAGGAAATGCTTTTTGGAAACAAGCCCATGTAGATTTCAAGACACAGTTGGTAGCTCAGCTGCTGGGTGTTTGTTGGGGGGCCGCTGGGCAAGCAGGGCCAGGAACAGGGTTCATGGTCCTGCTGGTTCTCCTGGCACAAGGAAGGGTGGAAGGGCATGAGCTGGAGGTCTGTGTTCTCCTGCTCAGCAGGAGCAGCCAGTGACATGTGTGATGCTCAGAGGACCAGCAGATGTGGATTTGGGGTGTGATAGGAACTGGAGAGCACCTGGGGCAAGAGGAGTTTGTACAGAGTTTGTCCCTTAATGATAAGGGAGTGGGGCTCTGAAAATACATAGGTAAGATTAAATAAAAGGTAGGATTAAATATAAACTGGGAGATGCTGATGGCTGTGTAAGAGCATTTTAGTGGGGCTACCAAGGAGCCTGGAGCTAATGTCCAGCATACACCTGAAAAGAACAAGAGGAGGAAAAATAAGCTACATAGTTCTGTAGTAAAATACAGAATATAAATCATACAGCACAAGCCGGTAGCAGAAAGAAAGCAAGACTTGGAAATGTTTCCAAACCAAATGTGGGGTGTGGGAACAAAAATCCTTGGTGTCAAGTGAAGCTGTGATGTCTTCTATCACAAACTCAGCAGATAAATACCCTGCCAAAGCTACTTCCACACGACAGACTCTCTCAGGGCACTCTTCACCTCCCTGTTCCTGAAGCTGTAGATCAGGGGGTTCAGCATGGGCACCACCAGCGAGTAAAAGACAGCAAAGGCCTTGTCCGTGCTCAGGGTGTCAGTGGGCCTCGGTCGGAAGTTCAGGGCGAGGATAGACCCATGGAAGATGGTGACTACAGTCAGGTGAGAGATGCAAGTAGAGAAGGCTTTGTTCCGGCCCTTAGAGGAGCTGATCTTTGAGACGGCAGAGAGGATGAAGGAGTAGGAGACCAGGACGGCCAAGATGGTCACCATCTCCACCAGTCCCGCAAGGCCGAATACCAGATGCCTGTTGACCTGGGTGTCGGAGCAGGAGACCGCTAGAACGGGTATGATTTCACAGTAGAAATCGTCAACCTCGGCTGGTGGGCAAAAAGGCAGGCTGAAGGCGAACTCCGTGTGCACCAAAGAGTGCAGCAGGCCGAGCACGTACGAACCAGCCACCAGCAGGACGCAGACCCTATGAGACATGATGGACGGGTAAAGCAAAGGGTTGCAGATGGCCACGTAACGGTCATATGCCATCGCGGCCAGAAGGAAGCACTCGGTGGTCCCAAAACCTATGAAAAAAAAGAGCTGGGTGGCACAGCCTACCAGAGAGATTGTCTTCTTCTCCATCAAAAGGTTCATTAGTGTCCTCGGCGCCACCACCGATGAGTAGCAAGCATCTAGGAGGGACAAATTGCCAAGGAAAAAGTACATGGGTGATTGAAGTTGACTGCTGCTCCTGATCAGGGCAACCATGCCCAGGTTCCCTGCCAGAGTGATGAAGTAAATGAGGAGGAAGAGGACAAACAGAGGCCCTTTTAGTCGTGGGTCATCTGTCAGTCCCGCAAGAGTCAGCTCTGTAACTTGCTGGCTGTGATTTGCCTTGTCCATCTTCTCCAAAAAAACACTGCAAGTCATGTTCGCAGAGCCAGAAGAAAACCGACAAATTAATGGAGAGGCTCAGCACCTCAAAAGACCAACAACCCCCAGCACCTGCACTGGCTAACCCTCCCATTAGCAGAGATTTGTTTAATTTTAAGTCAAGATTCACCAAGAAAACCGTTTGGCAAGACAGGTGGAAATTCTTATTTCTGTGTCAGTTACTCTGCCAAATGTTTGATTTTTGATTCATTTTGATACATATATATTTCTATCTATTGTATGCTCACAGTATAGATCACATTTCAGTGTAACCCTCCCAAGTTCTATCAAGAAAGAGTGAAAAAAAAAAGGGTTCAGAGATTCCTATAATAAATTAACTATATCAATAATGAAAACAAACTTTTCACAGAATTTGAGCTAGAATATAAGCTTTCAAATTTTCGGAAGCCTTCCCAGTGGATTTATCTTTTTTTCAAGATTATTTTGCTTGCATTGCTGCGGAGAGAAAAAAATTAAAATCTCCCTTACTCTTCCATAACTTTTCATACATTTTGCTAATTTTGGGTTAAGCTTTTATGGAGTGGGTGGAACCGGAGCAGTGCCATCATTTGAGAGAAAATAAATCATTAAAAAAAAGGTGTTACAACAAATCTTCGCCTTTATAGCATCTTTCTCTACACCTCCTCACTCTGAAATTCGCACTTAAGAGTTTGAAATATGTGGAAATGCACCAATGCATCCTGACTTTTTATCACATAAATCAGCGAGAAATAAGGAGCAGCCCTCCAGAGGGGTCCAGAAGCTGCTACTAGAACATAAATATATACTTTTTTTTTTAATGAATTAAGAAAATTGTTGGGTAAACTGGTCCACTTTTAGTGGAAGATCATGGAAAATATTGTGCTGCTTGTAGGGTCCCTGCCACTGCAACTAAATCAGGAAAATCAGCAGGTAAATCGGTGTAAAACTGGTATGAATGAGCCCGACTTATATTCATAATAGAAAAACCAAATAAACTCTGTACCGAGGCAGAAGAAGAGCATGGTATCTAGCTGTACATCAGAAAACTCAACCATTTAATGACACAGCCACAGGGGGCAAAAGCTCTGCAGGAAAATCACAAAATTACTCTGTAGAATCGCAAAATTACTCTGCAATTCCCCAGCATTGCAAAGATAAAGATATAATACAACTGGTGTCTTATCTGCTAACTGGTATTATAACCTTCAAAAAAATTATTAAAAAAATATAACTGGTAATATAACCATCAAAAAATTTGTGTGACCCATGATTTTCCTTCCCCTCTTGGTTTTTGCTCTTATGTGAAGAGAATAGCTCACCTTGGTTTGGATAATGAAGATATAACTGAGAATAATCAAATTCG
The DNA here is from genome assembly GCA_033628505.1 of Tringa tobata. Classification (NCBI taxonomy): domain Eukaryota; kingdom Metazoa; phylum Chordata; class Aves; order Charadriiformes; family Scolopacidae; genus Tringa; species Tringa tobata. The sequence continues at coordinate 18,537 of JAHREE010149204.1, read as the reverse complement.
TCTTTACAAACCTGATCTCTGAAGGAGGAAACCCTTTCTCCTTCCCTCTTGCTTCCTGCAAGGAATTATATATTATATTCTGCAGGGTTAATATATATTCCATTAAAATTATGTATCCAGGTGTCCCCTTTTCCTTATCGCTGAAAATCTTGCTTCTTATTTCTTCCTTACTTCACATTAAGTCATGACAGATTGTGAGGACACTTATATGTTCGGTCTGTCCAGCCCAACAGGTTTAATTGCTTTTTTCTAACGCTCGTCTCTAATCCACTGAGACCCCCGAGGTGCTTTTGTTGAGAAGTGTTTTGGAAATCTTCCTTTGGGAGAAATGCAATTATTTTTCTATTCCTCTCTCAAACATATATAGATATGTATGTGTGTGTGTGTGTGTGTAAAAATCTCTCTATACATTTATGTATGTATGACAGAGGAATGTAAAATAAAAATAAAATAAAATAAAATAAAGTAAAATAAAGTAAAATAAATTACGTGAATTACATATAGAGGTGCCTGTTTCTTGGGGGTGTGAGGAAATATTGACTGGGTTGAAAATTCACTTGAGTAAGAACATTGTTTATCCCAACTTTAAAGTTGTTCACTTGTATTTTTTTACCTGAAGCTATTTGCTTCTCAATACTGTGACACAGAGACCTTCAGGGCATCGGTATCAGTCCCCTTCTTGGTGCATTATCCAGAAAGTCTATTTATTAATAGGCTTTAAGGGGGTGGGAAATGCAGCATTAATTGTTCAATAAATGGTGAAACAGCTGTTATTGACCCAACATGTGATTAAGTTATTCACATTCACATGCCATCTGAGAAGCAGCTTTAGGGACAGCAAAGGGGAGGCTCTAATTGCCCAGAGGCTTCCAGGAAAATTAGCACCGATGCTCACTGTGAGCCCTGGCAGGACCAAACACCTTGGGTTTTGGTGAAAAAAGCCTTATTAGGGGGCCAGACCACAGGTAACAGCTTGAGAAACTACAGAGAAGAATTGTGCCATTGAGTTATTAATTGTTTATATAATGTCCTGTACGTCTTCGGGTCTATCCCACTCCCACCCAGACCTCCAAGCACTGGGTTTCAAAGAGGTGCTCCGCAGAAAAAGGGTTTCTGACCCTTCTTCTGTGTTCTCCTCTGACCCAGATGGTTGGTAACCCATGTCCAGTGCAATCCAGTCTTTCTTTGAAGGCATTGAATGGAGAAATGAGATGAACAGTATGAATCAAGCTGTGTGGAGGGGCTGCTCACTCCTTATGGACCATGGATGGTGCATGAGGTTGGGCTTCATCTCACCTGGCTTCAGCTGTGCAGAAGTTACATGCTTAATCTGTGTCAGGAGATAAATCATAAAGAAATTACCCTCAATACACCTTCATACAGATTTGAGTGCAATTTTGAGTCCCACTCAATAATAGCAGTAAGGAAATACCCTCCTGGTCACCAGCTTCCTTCACTCACCGCCTTCTCCCAACCGCTCTTCTCAGGGCAGCCTTCACCTCCCTGTTCCTCAGGCTGTAGACCAAGGGGTTGAGCGTGGGGGTCATGATGGTGTAAAACAGCGTGGCCGTCTTGTTCTCACCCAACGCGTAGGTGGAGCTGGGGCGCAGGTACATGAACAAGATTGCCCCGAAAAACATGGTGACGACCGTCAGGTGGGAAGCACAGGTGGAGAAGGCTTTTCTCCTGCTCTCCGGAGAGCGGATCCTCAGGACAGTGGGGAGGATATAGCTGTAGGAGACGAAGATGATGGCCATGGTGCTGAGACAGTTTATGCTGATGAGAGCAAGGACAACCACCTCGTAGGTGTGGGTGTCGGAGCAGGAGAGGGCTAAGAGGGGGGCAATGTCACAGAAGTAGTGGTTGATAACATTGGAGCGGCAGAAGGAGAAAGTGAAGATGAAAGTGGTGTGTGTCACCGCGTGCAAGACGCCGATGGCGTAGGAACCAGCCACAAGCCACCGGCACGTCCTTCCCCCCATGATGGCGGGGTACAAGAGGGGCTTGCAGATGGCCACGTACCTGTCGTAGGCCATCACAGCCAGCAAGAGGCACTCGGTGACCCCAAGAACAACGAAGCAGCAGAGCTGGGCCGCGCACCCTGAGAAGGCGATGGTTTTCTCCTCCATCAAGATCTGCACCAGCATTTTGGGGAGGATGACGGAGGAATAGCAGACATCGACAAAAGCCAAGTGTCCAAGGAAATAGTACATGGGGGTGTGAAGGTGAAGATCGGTCTTAATTAAAATAATTATCCCAAGGTTCCCCAAGAGGGTGGCCATGTACATGGCCAGGAAAGCCAAGAAAAGGGGGACCTGGAGATCCGGGCGGGTGGTCAACCCCTGTAGAATGAACTGGTGGACATCAGTGTGATTGACAAGTGTCATTCCCTACGACACATTCAGCCTGTGGGAGATACGAAAAGTGAGAGACAGTGATTTGGAAAGCTCAGCAGGACCCTTAGCTCCCACGGTGCCACCCAAGGGAGGCAGAGCATGTCCTACCAGAGGGTCGTGAAATGTCAGCTGGACTCTGGGTCACTCTGGGAAGAGCCAAGCCTCCATACAGTGGCTTCAAAAGGATCCTGAAACCAAAAATTGTCAAGCTGAACGGCGAGGATGCCCACCTGGGTTTCGCTCAGCATTTCATCTCCCACGTAGCTTCCTATCAGCACCTTCCTGGGGAAATATAACACAGGAGGAAGGTCAATACACAGTATATAGTAAAAAATTAAGATATTTAATGCATTTTCCTTAGTAAATGACAGGTAAATTTTGAAAAGAATAGCTTTTTTAGAAAATAAAACAACATGGAACAATTTGACTTGCAGAAATCGCAGACTTGCTTTTCTTGCTGGTTTTGCAAAACAGAACAGAGCCAAAGTGTGCATTTTTCTCTCAAAACTGATGCAAACACACAGTTTTCAGTGTACACAGTCTTGACAAGCCCATAGGAAAGGAGATTCACAGCGGTGATGGGGAAACAAGCTTGGATATAGAGCCAAGGCCATAGAAGCAAGCACAGGAGGAGCTGAGCAGGGCAGGGAGAGGAGACAATACAGCCTGTGCTGTAGGTATTGGGCGTCCTCTTGCCTTAGCCACCAGGGCTATCCCTTGCCATTACAGTGGCACCTATTAAAAGACCCAACATATAACCACAGAATCACAGAATAGTTTGGGTTGGAAGGGACCTTAAAGCACCCCCAGTGCCACCCCCTGCCCTGGGCAGGGACACCTCCCACCAGACCAGGTTCCTCCAAGCCCCCTCCAACCTGGCCTTCAACCCCTCCAGGGATGGGGCAGCCACAGCTTCTCTGGCCAACCTGGGCCAGGCTCTCACCACCCTCACACCAAACAAGTTCTTCCCCACATCTCATCTCCATCTCCCCTCTTGCAGTGTCAAACCTTTCCCCCTCATCCTAGGGCTCCCCTCCCTCATCCAGAGTCCCTCCTGGAGCCTTTCCTGGAGCCCCTTGAGGGACTGGAAGGGGCTCCAAGGTCTCCCCGGAGCCTTCTCTTCTCCAGGCTGGACCCCTCCAACTCTCTCAGCCTGTCCTCCCAGCAGAGGGGCTCCAGCCCTCCCAGCATCTCCATGGCCTCCTCTCAACCCACTCCAACGTGTCTCCTTCTTTCATGGTATCTAAACTTTAAAGCAGAAGAATCATCCTCACATGTAGGGTTCCTTCTGCTCTTCTCAGTCTTGTTGCTATAAATGAGATGTCTTACACCTCTGGTCCTTTCTTTCCTCTGTCTCACCACCTTCAAGTCCACCAGAGAAAAAGGAAGGGGTGCTTACTTTAGCCCCACAATGTCCCTTCATGTCCCACCGCTTCAGAGCAGGGTCAGGGCTGACGACTGGCCAGAACCGAAGAACCTCTCACCTTGGACATGACTTCTCCAACAAAACTCAGATCTTCAGTGCAGGTCCAAGTAACTCCTTCAGACTTGTCGCTGCACCTTCCAGACAGCGGACAAGCCCCCTCTCTACTTTTTAGTGTTTGAGTGGTTTTTATGCTCATTTCTGCAACCTTGGAGGCATTTCAGTCCATAGAGAATAGAAGCTTGACAACAAGCAAAATCCACCCGGAATATTCATTTCTTCATCTCCGGGCTCATTAATGAAGCCCAGGAACAATTTCCTTTGAATATCTGGATTTAAGAAGATGTTTTCCTCCCCCCTCTCCCATGCTGAGGAGAGGGAGTGGGTGAAAAGTGAGCGTCTACATGACTCACCAAAAGCAAATCCCAACTTCTTCCGCAGTCAACCCTGGTTATTTTCTTATGTGTCTTTCCTTAGTGCCACTTAAGCTGGATTTGGGCAATGCAAAGATACTTCTTGCAACCATTTCTGCTGTCGTCATCTCCCCTTGTTAGCACCCTCTTGCTCCAAAACCCACCTTAAATGTTGATCTTGGCCTTTTCTGGCTTTGATAAGCCAGTAATTGTCCCCCTCCCCCTAGTTTTTTCATGGATGTTTGGGTTTGGTTTTGGTTTTTTTTTCACTTTTCCTATGAGCATTGATGAGAAGAGCAAGGTGATAGCAATTGCCTAAATTCAAATCAGTACCAGAACTGCAGTCTTACCTAAATAGAATTATTTTTCCCTGAAATCTGCCCACTGGGTCCTGTGACCTGTGACCTGTTATCTACAATACTGTGGTCTTGACATAGGTAGGGATTCACAAAACCCTTTCCTATCTGCTTTCTCCAAGAGATTTAGTCTCCAAGAGCTGGTGGTCACGCTGTATCAGCTTGTTTGAGTAGGTTGCGACTTTCAGAACCTCCAAGGGCTGCATTTCAGAGGCCACTCACCCCTGCCATCATCAGCAGGAAGGATATTCTCTGACCATGTGTGTATTTACTTTGGCAGTGAGAAGTCAGAGGTGTTTTAAACCCCCTCAGACAAATTCTGCACGTAGCCAGGCTGCCTGGTGAAAATCTCTCACCACCATTGTCAGTTCACAACCACTGCCCACGACCCCATGCCTAAGAGGGATGCCATCATCTAGTAAAATATATGAATATATAATGAAAAGCACCAATTATTTTCACAAGGTTATGATAAGGGGTTTGAGCAACCTGGTCTGGTGGAAGATGTCACCCCGCCCAGGGCAGAGGGTTGAAAGTAGATGATCTTCAAGGTCCTTTCCAACCCAAACCATTCTGTGATTCTATAACTTTTGTCAAAAGTAGGTCCTCTATTAACTTCCATGGGAGACTTTTTTTATAGAATCATAGAATGGGTTGGGTTGGAAGGGACGTTACAGATCATCCAGTTCCATGATGGGGGGACATATCCCACCAGACCAGGTTGCTCCAAGCCCCCTCCAACCTGGTCTTGAACCCCTCCAGGGATGGGGCAGCCACACTTTCTCAGGTCTCACCACCCTCACAGGAAAGAATTTTTTTTCAATATCTTTTTTTCCTAATGAGATCTGGGGCCAAACCCCTTGGCAGGCTGTCTACAGCCACTCCAGCCCTCTCATCCCTCTGGGATACAGGACCAGTTGAACAAGACCAGCTGATAATTTCCCTTTCTGAAGTCACTCTGCCATTGCCTGACGGCGACCTCACCAAAGACCCACCTGATCCCCTATTCACAGCTTACCTCAGCGCTGTTTTATTCACCAGCTGCCCAACTTTTCAGCAGAATTTGTGTCCAGGGGGGACAATAGTGGCATTTTCTGGCAGGTGTCTCAGGTAGTCTCAAAAGCAGGACCAGTATCACCAGCTTGAAATATTATGAAGTCTGCCAGATTGTTCCTGTGTTATTGTTTTCACTCGCCGTCCTTATTCTGTTCGTTGAATCTTAGTCACTCAGGAAATATATAAAAACACAATCTGTGCTCAAAGCGTGTGGCAGTGCCAAAAACCCTCTAATGAATTTTAATTTAACGGAATGCAGAAAGCAAAATGTACCCAAAAAAAAGGTAGTGAGGATCTCTGTGGCTTCTTTCCCTAAGACACCTGGCAGTTGTTGGACTCCCAAAAAATTTGTTGAGAATGAGAGAAGATACCTAGAAAAATTCATAATGGGTCTCTAAGCTTGGCTGATCCTTCACATTTGGAAACCAACCAGTCCTCGTGGGCTAACGGCGTAGCTCCTTCCAAATATGCTCATAAACTGTGCTTGAAGATTCATTTCATCCCACCGAAATCTGTACAATTTCAACGCTGACTTGATGAGCACTGAATTGCTCAAAGGGAAAAAAAAAAAAAAAATGAATAAATGATGAGGCATGAAAGAAATCGCCCAGTGGCATTAGAACGTGGTGGACGGTCCGGTGCTCGACACCACGTCCAGTTCCCTGGATTGGTGGGGGGTTTCTCCCGGCCTGCGGGGCTCCCAATGGAAATGCCAACATGAAAATGGAAACAACACTGTTTTTTTGAGGAATGAAAAGTTAATTATGGGGGCGTAGTGTTGTTTTTTTCTTTCTTTTCCAGCTCATTTATAGCTACCCCGGTGGTTTTATTTAGCACACCAGCTGCTGAGTCTGGGCATGGGTTAGCTGAATGTAGTCATCTACAGGTGTAGGCTTCTTCATCTGACCTTTCTCCACCCTGTGACCAGGACCTCCAGGAAGCATTTCATCTTGCTCCAAAATAAACATCCTAAACAGCTTATCTAAATACTTCCTAAACGTTCCCACTTCTCCCCATTGATGCAGAGTTCCTGGACTAGGAAAAAGAAGTGTTTATTGTCTACACCAGGAAGAAAAACAGGGATTACATCCCAAAAAATGCACATAGCAAGGTGATCACCTATCTTTTCTTGTTTGTGTTTTCATTTATTGTTTATTCATAATAGGTGCAGGAGGATGCGAGCCATGAGCATGAGTTTTGAGCCTGAAGTGCTTCATGATGGACAGGAGATGTCACTCCTCTCCTTCCCACCTCTCCCCATGTATAATTTATATCTGTGCTATAAAATGGGATCTTAGCCATGGCCAGCCTGTAGCCTAGTACTACAACATCATCTTCTTCATCCTCTGTTTTATCTGGATTAAATATTCCCTACTAATACCCAACCAGTAGCTCAGGTGGAACCCCATATCTCATTAATATAACATGCTACTGCTCCTGAGCTCTCCCAGTTACTTTTGTGTATCAGACCACATAAACCACTTTTCATGGTCCTAGACTAATTTCCCAGTGAAACCTTCACACCAGAGTGAACAGGGAAGGTCAGACTGGAAGAACCAAAGCTAAAAAGCTCGGAGCATCTGGGACGGAGTTCAGTTGCCTGAACACAGACTATTAACACCACGAAGCTGCCCACAGGTTCTTCCTCTGAGCTTTCAGATGTCGCTCCAGAATGGCCCAACTCTTCTGAAGGCACATACCGATGGTCTTGGAACCTCAGGACAAAGCAAATGGCACCAGATTTCAATGTGAGGGCAACCGAACCCAGACCTGGCCCGGGGAATTTCTCTGCATCTTGCTCCTTTTCTGCAATTTAAGCAAAATGTTTCCAGCCCCACTTGTAGGAAAACATGCAAAAAAGGTGAAGCAGATTCTTAATTATTAAAATATCTTTATAACGTTTTAGTCCAACTGAAAGGAAGAAAAAAACCAAACAATAAAGCTCTTTTTAAAGTTATTATTATTAAGACTGTTGGGAGGAGGGATTAAGCGGATCAAAGTAGACTCATCTCCTTCAAATTTAGATAAATAAAAATTGAGTGATTAACTCAGAGCTCCTGGTGTCCATTTGTGATCAATAAAGGTGTGTTTCAGTTTTTTAACTTTTTGTTCAAAGAGTACGGTTTAAATAATTTAGGTTTGAAGATCTCCCAGCTTGCTCTCCTCACCCTCACCTGGCGTCAGGCTGTAGGAGCTGGGCTCCTTTTGGATGAAAACAAACTGAAAACGGGCTTGAGGGGGGGCACCTGATGCAGCTTGACCTCCAGTAGGTGTTCAGATCCCCAGACCAGAATAAATTTAATCCAGAGAAAACTCTCCTGGAATGTGTATGCCATAGACAGCAGGTCCACAGTACCAGTCCTGTTGATGTTCAGACCTGCTCCTGTTACACCCCATCCGTCTCAACCCTCCATCATAGGATGTGATAAACCATCCTTGTATTTTAGAGGGGACCTGACTGACCACCTCATAATGAAATTACTACCTCATAATGACCTCATAATCACTACCTCACAATGAGTTTTCAGATGTGGAGAGCCAGGTGAGCCCATCCTCATGCCTGTTCCCCCAGTCCCAAATTTGTAACAGCAGGAAAATCACACTTATGAAAACCAGTCAGACGTGGAGGATGTATGCAGTATACTTCAACTTGCCTTGTGGTTTAAGAATTAAAAAAGACAAAAGGCAATTAATTACAAGAAATTCAAGGCTTGAGGTGTCCTTGAGGAGGACCAAAGGTGAGAAGAAATGCAATGAGCTTCCCCGGCTCCTCTACTAGGGGGTCAGAAGGAGGCAGGAACAGATCACCCCATTATCAAGAACCAAGGACACCACATTATCTGCACTCATCATGAAGACAAGGATGTCTCTTTCCTTCATGAGAGCATATGACCAAGCTTGTACCAGCCCAGAAAGCCCTCCAGCAGGCCTGAGCTCTAAGCTCTCACCATACAGGTGGTTAGGGCTATTTCCATCACAAGTGACACTGCTCCCCTTCCCAGAGCAAGAAGTGGTCCTTGGGGAACCAACCACCCTTCCAGGAGTCATCAGCTTAACAAGACCTTCTGGGGTTTACCAAGAAAGTTTCCTAATCACCATGAAAGCTCCTCAGCGGGCTTGTAGTCAACTTACCTCATTCTTCTTAACAAGCCATGAGAGACTAATTAGCAGGGGCTAACAAGAAAGAAACTTTCTTCCTTGTTAACAACAAAGTGAACTTCTTACTTTGCCGGAGCTCGTCCAGGCCCTGAAGCCGATGAGTTGGAGGGTCAGTGTGTTGGCATGTGACTGTATTAAGGACAATTGTGTGGGCCTGGATGGATGGAGAGCAATGCTCCTCCAGGTTCCTCTGATTAAAGTACCTGCCCCTCATTCCTGAGGTTAAATTCCCACCCACAAGCTGAGGTTCTTCTTCCTTGGTGGGATGATGCAGTGACTCAGCAGTACCCTGAGCTCCCTGCTGAGGACGTGTGGTGTCGTGCTTGGTGGGAGCACTGGTTGTGGTGGGAGCTTCTTCCCTGCCAGTTTGGGGTCTGATTGGAATCACTTCTATATGTTTCTATCCCATATTTGTTCCTGGTCAGTGTTCTTTTCTCTCTTGTTGGTCTATGAGGTTAGCTATGCTATAATTGTGAAAGTTTATTAGTCATTCCCCTGTATCTCATGATTTATTTCAGAGGGGGAAACACACAATTGCTCAAAACTAAGCAAAAGCAGTTAACAATAACATAAATGATAGAAGCTGAAAATGCCAGGGTAGGGAGCAGGTACCCAGCTGGGGGGTAACCTTTCCATTACTCATAGGAGATGCCAGATGGCAGCCCTCTGCTCCTTGAGCAAGTCGCAGGCACCACATAATTTTCTCAAATAAAGTTGAAAATACAGCTGCAGTTGAGCTAAAATAAGTTGCAGAAAAGGCCTGGTGAGCCCTGTTGTGGTGAACTGGTATTAGGAAGCCCCAGTGCCCATTGCTAGTCCTGGGAACACTAAGCTACCTGAACCTTGTGTTCACCAGAAACGTGCCTGTTATTTGATGCGAAAAGAGCTCTGCTCATTGTTGTCACCTTGAACGCAATAGGTGGTGTTTGTTGTCATTGTTAAGACAACCATGGTGATGCATCCTCATGCTACAAAGGGTCAGAAGGGCTTAAATTCCTGAAATTAAAATAATACCAGGTTGTGAGCACCAATAAAAGTAGCTAACACACCCCTGATGCAGGTCAGTGGCTGCCCTAACCCAAGAGGAGTTCACGACTCGGTATCTAGGAACAAGGCAGAGGTTTCACAATATATTTGTGCCCAGTAGCTCACCAGAGAGCACTGCTTCTTCTCTACCATAACAGTACAGAAACAGAACGTACAAACGTCTCTGAGAAGACCTCTCAGTTCCTCTGAAGCACTAGGGAAAACTATTTTTCAGCCGAACATTACTTCTCCATCACTCTCCCCAGCGCACCCTTCACCTCCTTGTTCCTCAGGCTGTAGATGAGGGGGTTGAGCATGGGGGTCACCACCGTGTAGAAGACAGAGGCAACTTTGTCGAGGTCCTGGGAGTGCCTGGAGCTTGGCCGTGAGTACATGGATGCAGCAGATCCATAGAAGAGGGTCACAGCGGTCAGGTGGGACGCGCATGTGGAGAAGGCTTTGTGTTTGCCGGTGGCCGAGCGCATTCTCAGGATGGTGGCCAGAATGTAGGTGTAGGAGACTAGGATGGTCAGGTTGGTGACAAACAGGTTGAAGCCAACCACAATGAACATCACCATCTCATTGATGGTGGGGTCTGTGCACGAGATGGCGTAAAGCGGGGGCCCCTCGCAGTAGAAGTGGTTGATGACGTTGGGACCGCAGAAGGACAGCCGAAGTGCAAACCCCGTGTGGATGGTGGCATTCGTGACCCCAGCGAGGAACGAGCCAGCAACCAGCAGCACACAAACTCTACTGGACATGGAGATGACATAGAGCAGGGGGCTGCAGATGGCCACATAGCGGTCGTAGGCCATCACGGCCAGGAGGTAACACTCGGTGGTGGCAAAGACGGCGTAGAAATAAAATTGTGTGAGGCAGGCAGGGTAAGAAATGACCTTCCTTTCTGCAAGGAGATCCACAAGAAGTCTGGGGGTGATTGAGGAGGAGTAGCAGATGTCTAGGAAGGACAGGCTGCTCAGAAAGAAGTACATGGGAGTGTGAAGCTGGGTATCCAACCTGATCAACACCAGCATCCCCAGGTTCCCTAGCAGAGTGACCACATAGATCACCAAGAAGACCATGAAGAGGACAGCCTGGACATCCCTCTGCTCTGAGAACCCTGAGAGAACGAATTCTGCACTGGGGGTGCTGTTTCCTTTGCCCACCATCGCGGCAGAGTTTGCTGTAGGAAAGCAGAGATGAGGAGAAACACAGGGTCAGCACCTTCCTGTTTTCCCCACAAACAAATGTTAAAGATACATTTCTTTTTACCTGGAAATAAAAATCTCAGAGGACTCTGAACAAGGTATTCAATGTTTTGCCTCAAAACACATTTAACACAAGCAAAGTGCACAATGACATTTATTTCTGTTGGTTTTATTGGTTTGATAAAGTCACTTTGCAAATGGAAAGGCTTATTCTACCTCCTGAAGAAGTGAAGAAGCTTCTAACTCATCAGATCCAAAGAGATAACCATAGTGATTTATTCTAACATTAGAAATCAAAGTCTGCATTTAAAAGAAGTAAAAAATAAAAAAAAAACAAACTTGTCTCAGAAAATAGAAAGATAAAAAACACTGGTAAGGGATAGAGACTTTTTTTTAGATAATTTCCTTTCCTGTCACAGACCAAATTAAAATAAATCTCTAATTTCTTCCCTCCCTTCCTATGAAACTCTGAAATTAAGTTTGAAACAAGTGATTTAGTGCAAGTATTAAACCCCCTTTTAATTATGGCGATATCCACGTCATTATGTGATGCCACTAAGTGGAGAAAGACAATGGAAAGAATTTTTAAATTGCTGGGAAACCCCAACAATGCTACGGTGCTGTGATGAACTGAGGGGAGTAAGACACTGATAATGCAGGTTTTTACTGTTAAACAAGATACAAAATTATACCATCAGAAAGGACCCTTCTACATGAGGAAGGTTCAACACACGTGCCCTACCTTCACTTAGACGTGAGGCTCCCTCAAACCCTGATTGATTAAAACAGATTTTTATATGCCATCCCAGCATTAAGTCACTTGCAGAAACCTTCACACCCCTCTAAAAGCAATTTGAAGTTTGCCAAAGAACCGGGTAGGGTTTTTCTGCCCTGACCTTCATGGCAGGTAGACCTGTCTTCCCATCAGCTTTGTGTAAAAACTCTAAGACAAATCAGGCTCAGACCTGCTGGAGGGCTTTCTGGGCTGGTAAGCTCTGCCTATGAACCTTGGTTGGTTTGATTCATAGCCTCAGCTTGTGGCTGCTTTAAGTTTGGAAAAGAAACTTAAAGATGCCTGGGTTTCAGGTGAGATGTCCTGACCTCAAGTGACTACTTCATGTGGAAACAGGGTCCTGCCTCAAGTCCTCTCCTTGCAACATTTTGTAGCGTTATTTAGGCTAAAACTCACCTGTTTGCTCACGTCTTGTGGCCCCTTTTGGGTTATCAGGGACTTGTTATCTCCCAGACCAAAAGTTTGTCTGAGAAATAAGCCCCAGTTTCTCCCATTATTGGTGTTAAAAGCAAGAACGATTTGCCGGCCATGAAGGGCGCCGATACTTGACCAAGAAAAGCCCCTGTTTATAGGACACTTTCATTAAAAGACCAAGGGCTTTGCTGCTGCCCTCCCGGGTTTGTCATGCGGGAAATTTCTCTTGAGAGCCAAAGTCTTCAGAAACAGCTCCTTGAGGAGGAGACTGATAAATAAACACAATTAGTTTCAACAAGTTAAGTGTAAGCTTGAGTATTTTTCCCCCCGTATTCATATGCAGATAAAATATTTTATATATATATATATAAAAGTTTATCTCTTGGACCATATAATTTATCTCTTGGAATCACGGAGACTTAAAAGGAACTGGTGTAAGAAATAGAGATTCAAGGATTAGGAGGCAGCTCAGGATGTGGAGAAATGTTGCAAATGTTATTGGGGAGGGAGGGAAAACTATTGAGGAACTCTTCTGCTGCAATTTTTTTTAACATTATCTGGGATATCCTGTTGTTAAAAACCCCAGAGAGTTGGATCCAGGAATCTGTGAGAGTCACAGACAGGTTTATGGAGAAACGGTTCTCTTTTATTTCTCATAAAAGAGCAATACAACTCTAGTATCTGTAATCAGATCTGGGGAATTATTTCCTGGAAAATATAAACCTTTCTTCAGGAAGTTAATTCCTGGTGTTAGTGACCTTTATGTCAAAGCAAAAGCCTAGCTCTGACACTGCCTTCATCCATTTATTTTCTTTCCAGAAAGCGTTTTCTGGGTGCTGAGTGTCTGTGCTCAGCTGAATTATAAATTATTGATTAAAAGCTGGTTTCACCTTCTCACTTCTGAGTGGGGTTTTTGAAGGACTCCAAAACATCAGCATGATAAGCCGAAGCTTTCCCCTTACAGAATGGAATCTGCTTAAATTAATTAATTTATTTATTAGTTAATTTATGTAAATTTAGTTGATCTACATTTAAATTAACTCTTCAGAATGTGCTCTGAGCAAAAGGTCCATTCACCGCGTGGCCGTGTCAGCCCCTCACCCTCCGCTGCCAAGCAGCAAGCAGAGAAAACCAGGCTTTTTTGGCTTTTTTTTTTTTTTTAGAAAAATTAATTTTGCCCTGATGTAGGTGTTTAAAATAGATCAGATGAATCAAAGCCCCCAGAATGCACAGTTGCCTCCAGAAGGGGAACTGGTGGTGACTAAGTCAGCTGTGAAAGCCTACAATTAGACGGGATGACTCCTGGACTGAGATGACTCAAGCCCTGAAACCTGGAAGCAGAAATTATTAATAAGCTGCAGCTGGGGTAGAAAATAAACTTTGGAAAATAGACTTTGCTTGGATGGAGACACATAAGTAGGAGAGGAGATGGTGGGGAGAGGTTTTGGCCAACACTGAGAGTCTTCGAGCCATCAACAAAGTCAGGCACGTCTGAATACAACACATGGCCAGAAGTTTGGAGGCTTCTTGTGTTATCAGCTCTTGGGAAAAGCCAAGATTGCTCAGATAACATCTTGAAAGACTGTTCCTGGCCAAGCTGAGTGAATGCTTGTCACAGGGGATAAAACTCCACCGTGCTCCCAGGCAAAGGAGCATGTCATCATGGTGACTCCAGGCTGGTAGGTGTCCATGAGGGAGACCCATCCAGGAAAGCAAGATCCCCAGCACAGGGGTCTGTGTGCAACAGATATGAAGCGTGGGGATGGGCTGTTCCCCATAAAGACTATAATTGGACAAATTAGAAAAGATAAGAAATCAGGTTTATTGTACTAAAGTAAAACCGTAGGCAACTACTTAGAGAACATTGAAAACAAAGCTATGAAAGACATTGTCCCTCCCCAAAATGTAGTTTCTGGGCCCTTCTGCTCTGAGCCTTCAGGCCACAGAATTCAGTATTGTTGCAACATTGCATTAAATTGTCTTTGGGAAAAAGTATCAACTGTGCATGTTCAAGCACTGCCTATAGATTTATTTACTCCAAAAGTAAGACATTGTAATTACAAGTAATTTATTTTTCAGGGTTCACCAGCATGGTGACCTGAATTCATAATTCAGAATCTGTGATGTTCAGCACAAGGTAGAATATGTCCCATGTAGGGTGTCCATCTTCTGCCTTGTGTCAGCCTTATTTCTTCTGCTGACTCCAGGTGATACCCGCTTTGGTTTGGTCAGAGTGGGACCTGTGGGAATACAGCCAGGAGACAAGCTTGTGTGCAGCCCTTCTGAGGGTGCTCCTCACCTCCTTGTTCCTCAGGCTGTAGATGAAAGGGTTGAGCATGGGGGTCACCAGGGTGTAGAAGATGGAGGCTGTTTTCCCTTGATCTTCTGCATTTCCAGAAAAGGGGTGGAAGTACAAGAAAGCTGCAGAGCCGTAGAAGAGGGCAACAGCCATGAGGTGGGAGGTGCAGGTGGAGAAGGCTTTGTGCCTGCCCTCCACAGAGCGGATGCTCCAGATGGTGAGCAGGATGCAGGCGTAGGAGACAACGATGGCTGAGACAGAGGTCGTTATGATGAAGCCAATGCAGGCGACCATCACCATCTTGTTGAGCCTGGTATCGGAGCACGAGAGGAGCAGGAGGGGTGGCATTTCACAGTAGAAGTGATTGACAAGGTTTGGACCACAGAAGGAGAGTTGGAGGAGGCCGCTGGTGTGCACAATGGCATTCAGGCTCCCAGCAGCATAGGAACCCACCACCAGCTGGACACAGACCTCATGGGGCATGGCAACCAAGTAGCGCAGAGGCTCACGGATGGCCACGTAGCGATCGTAGGCCATGATGGCCAGAAGGATGGCTTCTGTGGTGCCAAGAACTGCAAAGAAGAAAAACTGCGTGATGCAGCCATTGAAAGAAATGACATTTCTCTCTGCAAGGAGGCCTGAGAGGAGCTTTGGCACGATGGATGAAGAATAGCAAATGTCCAGGAAAGAGAGGTGGCTGAGGAAGAAGTACATGGGCACGTGAAGCTGAGAGTTGGTCCTGATGAGGACGATCATCCCCAGGTTTCCCACCAGCACGGTGATGTACACTAGCAAAAAAATCACAAAGAGCAGCTCCTGCAGGTCGGTGAAGCCCAAGAGGACAAACTCAGTCACGGCTGAGTGGTTTCCCCCAGCCATTCTCCTGGTGCCAGCACAGGGGAGACAAAGAAAGACAGGGAAGAGGTGAAATAATTTCTCCCAGCTTGTGGGAATATGTAGTGCCTGAGGCTAATGAAAGATTTGGTGTTTCCTGGATAAATACATCCACTTATTTGGAGAAAAAATATGATAACTATCCTCAGTGGGCAGGTTGAAGATCAAAAATAATATATAAAAAAATTATATGGTGACAAAAAAATAGCCAACAGATCATAATACAGGAAAAAAATATCTTAAAGCTTAAATCCTAAAGCTCTGGATGGTTGGTTATGGAAAGAATTCATCTTGCAAAGTATGTATTCTCATGAACATCAAAATTCTTTCCAACACGTGGGCATGTTTGGGAGGATTTCTTTCCTTTTTTTTTTTGGGGGGGGGGGTGTTCTTATTTAGGGACAAGAAAATACAATAATATCATACCTTAATTTGCCATGTTAATTAGTGTTGCTTTAAATAGACAACAGACCACGTTGGAGTGATTTTCCTCACTCTGTAGTAATATGCTTGGGTCAATTAAAATGAGACTAGCATAGACCCGATTGCAACTTCATGTATGTGTAGCATCAAGAGGAAAAAAAAAAACAACCTTCCAATCTGGATTATAGTTACACACCATCTTCCTTGCACCTGTTGGGTCTGCTAATATCAGGAATTTTTAAACAAAATTTGAGTTAGGATTCAGACGTACTGTAGTACGTGGGGGTTTTTTCCTTCAGGAAGGACATTAATAACTTCAGCATTGCTTCATGGTGGGATTTCTGCTTCTGCAGGACATGCTGGTTAAGGAAGCCCTTCCCCACCCAGTAAAAAAATGTCTCAAAACCCCTCAAAATCTCACCGTCCCTCTGGTTAATGGCATCTTGAGTTGTTCTCAGTAAGAGACTCGCTGGTCCATGAGCTGAAGTTCCAAACACAAGCTACACAGGTCTTTCTGGTACCGAGAAGGTTTCTCCACGGCAGCCTCCGACAGGGCTGGGAGATTTAAGCTTTACCCCACGCCCACAGGATGATCCACCAAAGGGTACCCTGGAAACAGAGAGAGCCTTCCCCAAAGAGCCTGGGGCAAACACAGAGGTTTCTCTCCCAGGTTTTGGGGGTGGGATCCCAAGGCACATCAGAAACAATGCCCCTAGAGCCTGAGCGATTCCACCTGTGTACGCCGTAACGAGGTGTGAAACACAAGGCAATGCATTTGAAATTTATTTATTTTTTTTATTCTCCAGGAACATGGGAGCAGAAGAAAAAAAAAGTTAACCTTAAGTAATGGATTCATTTAAGGAAATTATCGCTTTGTATTTGCAGTGATCTGTTAGATTAGTTTTCTTTTTGTACTACCTATTTCCATAGAGCAGATGTGGAAATATTAAGGAAAAAGTGGATCACAATGAGGATATTCATTTGCCATCATGTCATTGTTTTCCGGTTGGTTTTTTGTGGGTTTTTTTTTCCGAGATAACTTGTCATTTTCCATTTATACTTGAATTTAGTGGAGTCTCAAAGCAGGTCCTATCAGCAGCATTTGCATGGATGGAGCTCTTTGAAAACTGGTCTCCGAGGGCATCACCCATCCGTGTGTCGGGAGGGTGAACTCAGACTTGGGTAGATCTCTTCTAGACATTTGCAATTAGATGCAGGAATTTCAGTCGTTACCTTATTTTTATTTTCCTCCTCTTTTTTATTCCCTGCTACCCATCTGCTGGTCCAACACCTTGGTGTTCAGTATCACTATAATTTTATCTGGTATATTTTTCCTAGTATATTTTTCTTCCTCTGTTCTTATTTATGGTTTGGGTTATATTTTTTTTCCAGAGAGATGACTTCTTCTGTTGTCCACCAGAGATGACCTTAAAACATGCCCATTGCCTGTTCAAGAAATGAGTATTGCTATTTCTTCTCTTCTCACTTCCCTCTTTCTATCATCCTCGCTGTCTGTTTTTGAGAACCAGCGAGATGACCGTTTCTTCAGGACGATTCCTCTTCTGTCACCCTTCTCAAAGCAGCTTTTACTTCTCCATTCCTCAGGCTGGAGGTCAGATGGTCATGGCAGAAAGTCCCTTGACCCACCAGCCAACGCTCTTCCTGAGGAGCTGGTGGGTGTCTCTGCGGCAAAGACATATTGATGGTTCATCTTCAACTTGGCAGCCACCTCAGCCTCCATGTCCCTCTCTGTCAAGCTGCTCTCCAGCCTGTCCTGGTGCCTGGGACAATTCTTTCCCATGGGTGGGACTCAACATTTTTCCCTTTTTGAAATTTGTGTGATTCCCATCTGCCCATTTTGGACCAAAAAAAACCCCACCTCCCTTTGAAAAGCCACTTTGCACCATGTGCTTCAAAATTAAAATATCCCAAGTTTGGCTGGGTGTGTGGGGACCCCTTTCCTGGTGGGTCATGAGGAACAGGCAACCACGTGGCTGGCATCTTGCATATCCTTTTGCATTGGTGACTCCTCTCCATTGCGGGAAATCCAGATCTACGTGAAGAACCAGGAACCAGAAGGACAACTCTTTTCTATCCAGATTATCTGGAAACCAAGCTACCTTCAGTTTCCCTCAGTACAGAAACGAAACTCCCTTTAAAATTGATGGCCAAGGTATCTCTCTTTTATATTATAGATATTATAATGGTTTATTTTAGACATAGTTACCACCCTGGAGCAAAAAACCCTCCTGAGGTCCTGGTGGAAGAAATAAAGAGACCCCATCCAGGCAGCAGGGAGCTCCCCTCTTTTTCTGCCTCTGCCACCCTTCATGGCTTGGAAAGAGATTTTTGAACCCAAGAAAGAGAAATTTGCATTTTCCACCTGCCTTGAGAAAGGGGGAAAGCAAGAAAGGACACAGCAGCTGCCTCCTTCCCCCTGCCTGAGGCGGGTGTAAATGACTGTGGTTGGATCTCCTGAACCCTTTGAAAGACATCAAAGCGATTTACCATAACCCTATCGCAACCAACTGCTCGTTTCTACAGAGCCCCAGCCACACTATCGGTTTCTTTTCCTTTCACGAGCACCAAAAATCTCACTTCCTGATACTCTTGGCAGCATTCACCGGTGGTTTATGGTGAAACTGTCAGTTTGGTTTTTTTCTGAACAGAATTTTTT
>JAHREE010149203.1:0-13993 GCA_033628505.1 Tringa tobata | reverse complement strand
CTCCCGTGACCTGCTGGCCACGCTTCTCTTGATGCAGCCCAGGATGCAGTTGGCTCTCTGGGCTGCCAGTGCACATTGCCGGCTCATGTTAAGCTTCTCATCCACCAACACCCCCAAGTCCTTCTCCTCAGGGCTGCTTTCTAGCCATTCTCCGCCCGACCTGTATTTGTGCCTGGGATTGCCACGTCCCAGGTGCTGGACCCTTGAAGACTACCTGCTGCTTGTATTATTTTCCAAAGAGTCTTCAACATGTACTGGAAGAAAAAAACTACTATGTTAAATGGACTTATTTTCCAACATATTTTATTCTCATTCTGAGTTTTTTTTTAATTTTGATAGGCAAGCTATAACTTCATTGAAGCTATCACTTCAGCGTCATCCATCATCTGCAGTAATTTAATACAGATTCTAAAATCATAGAAAATTTTCACTTCACACACTTTTTTGTGTAACTGAAAATTTCATTTACACACTGTATTTTTTTTAAATGTTATTGATCTATTTACTATTCCATAGGTTAAAGAAGTCTACATGAAAAGAAGCAGCAATATCAAATAGCACACTTTCATCTTTCTATTTGCCAGACAAAGTGTTTGAGCTTATCCAAATGTTTGTACTGTTATAAATGTACACTTTTTTAGCACTGCTACACTAAGGAAATTTGTGTTTTTTTGCTTCTTATTTTAATTCTAACCAGATTTATTATCAATAAATAAGCTTGTATGGAGGATTGTATTAGGCAACAAACTGTAAACATCAATGGAAATGACTTCTTTATTCCTTCTTTCCACTTAACATCACATTCTGAAAGCAGTAGCAGAGCTATCTTGGGCAGTCCAGCAGGAATAGGAAAGTGTACTTTGATAGTAATATAACATTTCAAAATGTGTATGCTGCTCTTTTCAATTTGACTACATTTGAATTAATTTGTAGACTATCTCCCCAATGAGTACCTTAGCCTTCACTCTGACTTTCCATGAAAACTCATTTTTCCGG
Source organism: Tringa tobata (assembly GCA_033628505.1). Lineage (NCBI taxonomy): Eukaryota > Metazoa > Chordata > Aves > Charadriiformes > Scolopacidae > Tringa > Tringa tobata. The sequence continues at coordinate 12,997 of JAHREE010149203.1, read as the reverse complement.
TGATATTTTTATCTTCAATATTGTATTTGGTTCACTTCTCTTTCAATTTAATCCAGCTTGTAGTGAAGAGACACTATAGATGTCAATGCAAATGAGAATCTGCTTCTTTTTTTTAATCCTGCTATCCTATGAACACAACTTGATTCTCTTTCCTTATGTGCAATTCAGATGCCTTAAGGTGTCCGAAACGGCATTTGGCACCTATTCATTTAGGTAACTGAATCATTCTCCTGACTTTTCACTGATTCACAGCTAGACACCCACCTTGTAAATATCTAGAAACATGCTCATATGTATATGCAGAGACCAAAAAAAAAAACCAAACAAAAACCCCACAAACCCCCTTAGTTTAACTCAGTTGAAAAATCAATTAAGAAATACAAGTCTAAAATATTTCCTTACTGATTCACTGAACAATTTATTTTCTCCTGAATCTTTGTAAGAAAACGTATAGTGAATAGAGTATTTTAAGAGTATAAAATGTTTTTAAACAAACAAACAAACAACAAATTCTGCCACCCTTTTCCACAATGATCGAATTTACACTGTGGGTGGGATCTCTGGATATGATGCCATGAGAGCTGGGTTCCAAGAGGAGCATTTTGGGCATGTCCTGTACCAAGAGGAAGACCCCCCAGGAGAGTCCCTGGAGATTTCTTCACTTCTCATCCTTTGGTCAATCTCAAAGTATCAAAGTGCACTACCACTCCAGCTCTGTTGATACACTTTGGAAAGGTAGGTAGTGATTAGAAACGGCATCAGTGGAAGTCCTCATCTCTCATGGCATCAGGATATGGTCTCAAGGAAGTAAGAATGTGGATTGTATCACAGATCAGTCCCATAGTATAAAGTCAGACACTAAGTTGTGTTTTGGATGTATATACTATCCTTAAAAATGTACAGAGAACAAGGATTTTTTTTACTAAGTCACAGAATGACTGCTATTGCTTGAACAAATTTAAGCAAAATTTAACTGCTTCTAAAAAAGTGAGATTAAATTTAAAGCAACAGCAAAAATAAAACAATACATTTAAATCTTAAACAAATCTAAAACTGTTATCATCATTTTTCTCTCTCCTTATGAGTGAGCATCAGAGGTCCATAAAATTCCCATTCCTTAAAATCAAAATGTTATGCAATTGCAGACATGCCAAATAACTGTGTGGCAGCAAACACTGAATCAAATACGGAGATTCTCCACAGTCTTGACATTTGCTAGTTGGCCAATGTTTATAAAATATCACATCTAATATATTCATTTAATAAGCATTCCATGTAGAAATGGGATAATGATAAATCAGAGAGGGAAAAAGGGAAAATCCTATCTTTGCAGTAGTTCTGCTCTCCTTCCACCTCTCTTTGGGTCCTCATGTTCCTTCTCTGGTACTTCCCACTTTTATTTTAAAATTCTCCTTCTGTCATAGAACCATACTATCCTATGGGGAATCACACCATAGAGGAACAAATATACCAGGTGTCTATTTCATAGCTTCGTATCTATAACTTCTTATGCTATACCTAATTAAGATAAGAGAGTGGAAGAAAGGCAGACAATTTTAAAATAGAAATGAATAAAAACAGAGAAAGCTGAGAGAAAAGAACTTGGGTTAAGAACAGGGGAAAAAAATACAGAAAGAAATTTCAGGAACAACAAAAAAGGAGGAATTAATTCACCAGTATATAGACAGAAGTTTTTTTTAAAATATGAACCATATTTAAATATAATTTGTTATCAAAGGACAAATGACTAATATCAAGTGACTAATAAATTCTGTACTATCACAATAATTTACATTGTGCTGATCACTCCGTACCAGCTGCAGATGGCACTCTTTATACTCTAGCAGCAGGATAAGGGTTATAAATTGAAACATAAAAATTCAGTCTGCCAAGCATAAGTTATTCTGGAGTAGGGTGATTGGAGGATTTTTGTGTGAAATGAGTCAGGTTGGTTTTGCTAGATGCCACAGAACAAGTGTATTGATTTTCTTGACACCATTTACCTCCCCACAAATTACCCACATCTTTGCAGTTTTCTGTTCTTTGGGTCCATGGATTGCTTTGTGAGTGGAAACCAGTGATGTGTGATGTTAGTATTAGAGATTTCACATCTTGGCATTAGAAGAAGATGTGCTGTTTGATGTACCTGCAATATGACCCATGTCTGGTGACCCATGGTTCTGCAACTTTAATAGACTTGAATATGACTACATATCCCAGATGAGAAGCAGACAAGATCTACCGATGCAGAACTCTATGCCCTTTTCTTTAGGCTGCTTCTGACACTCCCTCTAGCTCATATAGATCTAGCTTATGTATGCTACAAAAAAGCACATTGCATAGCATGGCTAGCACTCATGTTAAATGCAAAGGTAAAAGAACAGAGTTAAGAACAGAATAGCAATATAAGTAGACCTATATGGATTTACCAGGGGAATTCAGCGCGCCTGGAACCGCACACTGTACATATCCTGCTCACAGGACTGGCACGTCCACTACAAATGGCATAGCCTCTTTCCAGCTCCTCAAGTCCAAAAATCAGGTTCTCAGACCAGAGTTGCACCAACTGTAGTTTAATACAGATAACTTGACCTCCAAAGAAAGTAAACTAGTTAAATTACCACAAGGAGTTCAGGGTGTTGGAACTGAAGGTTAATTCCTCTTTAGAGACCAAAGATGCTAATGTCTTCAGTGAAAAAAAACAATGGAAAGATGTTGCAGAGGTGATTCCAAATGTGTCTGGGAAAACAGTTGCCTACAGAAAACTATGTTAAATACTCAGCAAATGAAAAATGAATGGAGAAGATCAATAGCAAAGAAAGCCATGTCGTTTCTGCCTGCCTAGTTACTGTTCTCATCTTTCTTTGTTGTGGTTTTTTTTTCCCATTTGATTAGACTTTCCTTTCTCCATGCTCCTGTTCCTTGTGGGGATATTAGGTGAAAGTACACACATTGCATTCATTGCAGAACAAGAACTTAAGGTTGAGGGAAGAAGGAGAGTAGGAATGATTCATGAAATAAAAATAAAGTGAGAGTAAAGTTGGTAATATGAAAAAAGAGTAGAACAGAAAATAAAAAAAAAATGTGTGGGAAAGAAGATGAGGAGAAGAAGGGAAATGAACAAACAAAAATAACAACCAAAAAAAAACAACTGTCAGGGTTTGTTTTATTCCTATGAGCTGAAGGAGAACAGAGGTGTTGACATAATGATCATTATAAATGTCAGTATTTGCAGATCAAGAATACCACCATTCTAGAATCAAATCAGTCCCAAATCTTTAATTAAGGGACTTCATTATATACATTTGTTTATGAAAATTCTTGCCCTCTCAAAACTGGATCTAGGGAATGAAATTATTGCTTATTCAGCTCCACCCTTCTACAATATTGAGAAAGTACTTTGTAAATATTATTAGATCAAAAGGTAAAAAAAAATAAAAATCATTAACTCCTTTTTAGAAGGTTTTGTATAATAAATCACTTTAGCATGACAAAATTACAACCCTAAATGTACTTCAATGCCATAAATTGAAGTATTGGAAGATAATATAAAAGCTTGTTTGCTTGCTTGCTTGCTTCTTTCCTTCCCCTTTTCTCCCTTCTCCTCTTCCCTCTTTTATCTTCCTGTCTTCATTTCTCTCTTCCATTCCTTCCTACCTTCTCTTCTTGTAGTAAAAAGTAAAACTATTTAAAAAAGCATGCTGCTTTAGAAGAACATAAATCAATGTGGTTCCATAAATTAATGATGCACTGTGTAAACAAGCACACACATGAATGAATATGCAAGGACACATTCTCTATCACAAAGATTATAGAAAAAGTGGTGTGATAGTGCAGTAGTAGCAAGTTAAGTCAAAATATATGGGGGAAAGAAAAGATAAATGAAACAATAATTTTCCATGGTGAATTAATTTCCTTTAATGTTACTTTTTTTCCTCCAATAAAATCCTTTTTCAAATTCAGACAAATTTATTGATGTGGGAAATAAAACTATTCCTTCGTATATAAGCAACATCCTAGAGCCAGAAAGGATTTGAAGATGTCTTTAGGATTCCAGTTTACATTAAATTAATCCAAGTACAATAGATGGAAAAGATTCTTTAAGAACATTTTAAAACAGGTAGCAAACATAAGAATATGATGCAACGTATCAAATTATAGATGTCTAAAGAGTGGATCTGTTGGGCAGAAAGAATCAACAGCCCTTAGACATAGTTCAGGTATGAAAATTCAGAAAGAAGGCTGAACTGAAGATGTTTATATACATTATATACCTTAGTAAGAGGTAGATAAAATTAATCTCATGTTAAACTAGATAAATAAATATCTTTGGCTCCCTTTGTGAGTGGTCAAAATTAATATTGTAGTCTATGACCATCTCATGAGATCTCACGAGATCCCTTTTTCTTTCTGTCCGCATCCAACTAAAATCTTTTCAATGCATTGGCCAATTCAAAATATTTAAGGGAGGGGTAGAAATCTCAGTATGCCACTAAATTACATTTACTGTAATTCCTAGCTGGACTGGGAAAAGCTGAATATGTTCCCACTGACAAAAAGGCCGAATGGAGAACACAATCATCTGCTCTGTTTGGCAGCTAAGTTCTTGCCAGTCTTTGCATCTGTAATAATTTGTATCAACCAGCATTAGGTCTGAACTATTTATATCAGTATTTTGGACAGCCAGCAGTAATAATGATATTGCAATTATGATACCTCAAAAAGTATCACATCAACAAGTGGTTTAATGTTCTGAAACTTTTGTACCAGTACTAGTATGGCTAGTGTGGAGAAAGAGACCGATATAGAGCATAATGAGTTTCTCAAGCTATATCTCGTCATTCCTGTTGCTTAATTATTCACTTGCTCCCTACATCAGTGCTTCAACGACCTTTCTCCGGAACAACGTGTAGGCCTCATTCAGCGGATAGTTTGCTCCAGGGACCACCTCCAAAAGGCAGTATTGATAAGACAGCTTTTTTGAAGGTATGCTTTTCTTTATCTCCACACCTCTCATATGCTCTCCTGTCATAGCAAGATGCAAGCAGTGCATACCTTCAAGTTCATTTAAAAAAAATAAAATAAAAACACAGTGTGGTGTCTTGACACACCATTATGCCTAACACTGAAGTGGGGAAACTACACGAAATGATATCATATTAAGCTGCTACAGGGGCACTACACAGTCTCATAGAGATCCAGAGCTAGGTGCTGTAATACAGATGCAGTCATTCTTCCCAAGGAGGAGCTGAAAGCGTTGTGGCTGAATTCCAGTGGTCATTGCTACTTGATCTGCTGGCCAAAGATTGGTTCCTTGAAGCAGTATACATATAAACTTGTTCTCCTCTTTTACCACATTCTCTCTCGTTGAGGTGGGTAAGGGGCAAGCAAGGAGGAAAATAAATAGAAATCTATTCCTGGGATCTCTATTCTATTGCAAAAGGTGCAGGTGGCAAGGAAAAGGACAATATCTGTTCCTTCTCTGCCGCCTTGTAGTAAGCTATTCAGCAAACCTCTGATTTAATTCAGTATTTGTACCACTAATTATAGATTTTAGTCTCCTCATACATATAGCAACTTGGATTTAGTCCATAAGTTTCTCAAGGACAATGACGAGCTCTGCCAACTGGGAAGCTGAAAGGAGGCAGAAGCTGAAGTAAAACCTTTCTTCTGCTTTTCCATTCCATGCAGCTGGGGAAAGGATGATGGCTATTAGGCAGAGTTGTAAGGTCCCTGCAAGGAGCTGCATTTTTTTTGTGTTTCGGTGAATGTTGAATGTAAATCCATTGGAATGTTTAAAGATTTACAATTTTTATGAAATATTTTGTTCTATGATTCCACAATTTAAGAAAGGAAGTACTTATTTCAAAGTTTTTTAGATCTGTTTTTGACTAAAATATCAAAGAGGCAGCTATTCTTCCCTCCCCCTCTTCTCTTTTGCCCATAAAGAAGAAAATAGAAAGATAAGTGCTGTTCAACATCTTTGTTGGAGACATGGACAGTGGGATAGAGTGCACCCTCAGCAAGTTTGCTGATGACACTGAACTCGGTGGTATGGTCAACATGCTGGAGGGAAGGGATGCCATCCAGAAGGACCTGGACAGGGTTGAGAGGTGGGCTCGTGCAAATTGCATGAAGTTTAACTAAGCCAAGTGCAGGGTCCAGCACCTGGGACGTGGCAATCCCAGGCACAAATACAGGTCGGGCGGAGAATGGCTAGAAAGCAGCCCTGAGGAGAAGGACTTGGGGGTGTTGGTGGATGAGAAGCTTAACATGAGCCGGCAATGTGCACTGGCAGCCCAGAGAGCCAACTGCATCCTGGGCTGCATCAAGAGAAGCGTGGCCAGCAGGTCACGGGAGGCGATTCTACTCCTGTACTCTGCTCCAGTGAGACCCCACCTGGAGTACTGTGTCCAGCTTTGGAGTCCTCAACATGGGAAGGGCATGGACCTGTTGGAACGGTTCCAGTGGAAGGCCACGAAGATGATCAGAGGGATGGAGCACACCACCTATGAGGACAGGCTGAGAGAGCTGGGGTTGTTCAGCCTGGAGAAGAGAAGGCTCTGGGGAGACCTTATAGCGGCCTTTCAATATCTGAAGGGAGCCTGTAGGAGAGCCAGAGAGGGACTCTTTGTCAGGAAGTGTAGTGAAAGGACACGGGGTAACGGTTTTAAATCGGAAGAGGGGAGATTTAGATTAGATAGTAGAAAGAAATTCTTTACAGTGAGGGTGGTGAGGCACTGGAACAGGTTGCCCAGGGAAGTTGGGGATGTCCCTTCCCTGGAAGTGTTCAAGGCCAGGCTGGATGGGTCTTTGAGGAACCTGGTCTAGTGGGAGGTGTCCCTGCCCATGGCAGGGGGGTTGGAACTAGGTGATCTAGGTGGGTTGGAACTAGGGTCCCTTCCAACCCAAACCATTCTATGATTCTATGAATATTTCTCTTGATATTGCATTCCAGCCTCCAGCAGTCTGAGCATTTGGGATTTCTGCAGCTTAAGGATCTATGTTTCAAGTTTCTTTGCTGAAAATATTGCAATGAACTTGCCCCTACAGTAGCGACGAATGCACTAAAGATTCAAGAAATTTAAAGAAATAAAAGTTCCTTTGAATTTGGGTTGTGAGAATTAGGAGTGACTGTTACAGAATAAAAGTGTGAGAAAAATATATTATTGTGAGATTATATATGTCCTTAAAGTGTTGTTGTTTTTATTTGTATTCTTACACTGTCACACTTTTACTCTCAAATAATCACTTCTATTTCAGAGCCTTTTAAAGATCTTGGAAACTGAAATCAGGATGACATTCCTTACGAGCACACAAGCATTACCTACCATACACTATATTAAGTTAAGCTTTAATATGATTGCCATCCCTGGTGTAATTATCAGCAAATCTCAGCTGACTGTGCTGAAACGTTGCTATTTAGTATGAATTCAGTGATCTCACTTCTAAATTATTTTTTCCTAATTCCTTGTCTTGTTTTGTTTTGTACCTTTATGCTGCCTTGATTACAGAATAAAATAATAGGAGTGGCTAGGGCTCATTAAATTCTTGCAGTAAAACAGGGCACTATGTCACAATCACTATTACAATATTGGTAGTGTTATGGATAGTAATTATTTCTCTGTTAGAAAATGTTTACAGAAGCACAAGATTTTATAGTATCACCTGAAGAGAGATGGAAACAAAATTTTTAGAAGTTGAACAGTAAAGGTCATAATAATTGTATCCCTATTGAAGATTTAACGTTAGGCAGGACTGCTGTCAGAAATCAGCCAGCCAACTGCAGCTTTTAACATTAAAAATTGGATATTTGAACTTTAACACCTAAATGCATTATACCTTATAGAAAAGAATAGGTAATATTTCTGGAAAAGCCAGTAGCTGTTCCATAGTATAGTCCATATGGATTCTTGCATTTCAGGGAGGATTTTCTGACTGGACACAGCTGACTTATGACCCTGAAGCCTGGCAGTTCAGAGAACAGCTTACCAGCAGGCAAGTTTCAATAAAGCAGGAAGTGCAACTTTCAGTCGTATTTTAGTTTCTCAAATGTCCTGTGTACTGGGAGCTCTGAATGATCTACCCTAATTCAGTGTGACATGATATGAAAACGTTAATACCCATTTTACGGGCAAACACCCAAGCAGATCTGTGCTTGGGTGCTTCAAACACTGTAAACACTGACATGGTAGCTTTAAGGAGTGCAAACTATTCTTACAAGACATCTATGGAAATAATAAGAAAACTATTGATGCCTATGGAAATTTATCTCAGATACAGTAAAGCTCATCAAAGCAAATAATGTCCAGGTGAAAACTTTGCAGGTTGATAAGCCAGAATGTTCAAGCAGATCAAAGTTTTGATGTGAATTTTCTAATTGTCTCAGTTTAGGATAAATTATAGATAGGAATATTGTGCCTTTCCCTGGTAGAAAGTAAACTCTTTATGTTTAACCATCCAGAACCAAAGCTTGCTGAAATCATCCTGAATCCTTCGTATAAATATAAATGGGTATTGAATCAGGTCAAAGTTGAAGGATAACAGTCAAACAGAGGTGAGTGTGAAAAGAGAGCTGAACACATAAATTTGTAAGATAAGGTCAGGAGACATGGAGTGTGAAGTTGGATGAGGTGAGTTAATCACACTAAAGAACAAAAACATGGGCTACATCTGCCTTAATGTGGGCATCAGTGATTTAGATGTCTGCATCTAACCAAATCACTGTGATCCTCACTTATAATCCTGATGTTTTAGACACTTCTTAGAAAGCAATTTCTATTAACCAAATTCAAGTGAATCCCACAGAAATCCAAAACCAAAATAAAACAAAAAAAAACCCTATACCCAACCAACCAACAACAAAAAAAACCCAAATCCAAGCACCATGAGGAGAGCATTTTTTGTACTGTTTTATTTGAGATTTGATCAGCAGAGTATGTCTCTTCAGTTGAACATGTATCTTCATGTTGATTTTGACCCTATTTCTGTTGGACACCTCTCTGTTCACATTACAAAAGCCTAATTATTCTTATTATCACCCAATGGACAATGCCATAAGTTATAGGTCAAAAGGTTGTTGAATATGACCTACACTTTGTCAGAAAAAGGTAATGAAAAGAGGAATACAACAGCAGGGATATGCCAGAAGCCAAATATAAGCTGGAAGGTGACTTACAATCTTTTTAGTTCCTTTTAAAACCTACTTAACCCTACAGTTACATATAGAAGCCCACAAGAAACTAAATTTGAGTTTGTTTATATATCTATAATTTCAAATTACTCATCTGCACATATGAGCCACTTTAAGTTCAAAAAATATCAGTAAGAATTTCTCTTCAGTTATGTTCATTTGACATCAGACCTAAAATCTTTAAAACATTCATGTTATGCTTAGATGGTACATTTACTGTTGTATAATTTTAAAAGTACATTTGTGATATTATTGTTTTGCTCTTTAATATTCCTTCAAAACCCTTTTTTGCTAAGATCTTGTCTTGTCAATCTTTAATAACAATGGACAAAGTACTTGGCATAAAATATATAGATACAAAAAATAACTCTAAATAAGCCTTAATTTTTTGTCACTGTATACCATCCATTGCAAAGCCACTGATTGCTCTATGCAGTATACTTCTTTTCTGCAGACTTTTATTACAATGTGAAAAGATAATGAATTTTTTCTTAGCTTCAGTACTGGTGTTTGCTTGCTGATAAATAGGATTAAGGGTTTTCACTGGTTTGCAAAAGAGCTTCTTGTTGTTGGGGTGGTTTTTTGTTTGGTTTTGGGTTTTGTTTTTGTTTGGTGGTTTTTTTTTTAGGTTTGATGATGTAAAAGTATTAGATATGTCAAATAATAGTTTAGAAATAAACTAATGGCAACAAAGAGAGCTGGTCTTCAACTAACTTGTTTATTCACAGAAATCAATTATCATTCCTGATGTTAAAATGCATCTATCTCTTGCATTATTCCTGTTTATCCAGAAGATTTTTATTTTTTTTTTTCATTTTTTTGCCCCTCTAGACATTTCACATGTAAATATTTCTGTTTCTTCTGTTCACTGTTATCAGGGTGGTCTTATGATCATCTCTACATTTTTCTAGTTCTTCTTCTAAAAATGGATACAAAAAGAAAACTTTATCTTCCAGGTTGTGTTTTTGTCATCAAGCATCAGCTATCCTCCTGTTCATGTCTCTTTATTTCTTCCAAGCTACAATATATTATATTTCTCAGCTGTGTGAAGCCGGAGAGAAAATAAAAGATGGAATTCTGATATGACTGAAACACTCTGACTGAAATGTCAGAGTAGATGTCCCTTGTCTTGCAAGGCAAACTAAGTTAATATAAAAAAATATTTTCAAGTAAATAAAAGTGTTAAGTACAAACTTATCATGTAGGATGTTTACATTGTTGAATACCCTTCCTACTAACTTGGCAAAGGCAAGGAATGAGGTGGCTTAATTAGCAAAAACAAGAGCTAAGCATATTTGGGTTAATCAGGTCTCAAGGATATTGTGAAGAACTTCAAAAGGACTTTGGTCAATAGACAACATAATTCTGGCTAAAATAATTTGCATTGAAGGCAAAGAGGTGCACATTGGAGAGAATAGTATGACCCACTCGTGTATGTCTGGTTTCTAAATGAGCTGCAACACAAATGAGAAAAAACAAAGGCAACAACAGAGGCTCTCTGGCACTTTTCTAATGGTATCATGTTATTTCTTTTCATGAAATTTCAAATGAATGACTGATTTCATTTTTACTTTAAGATGCATCAGAATAACTATTGGTAGGTTTGGTAGCCATCCATAGCACATGTTTCTATTATAAGCATTTATTAGCATTTCATGTCACTACATAGAAGTAGTGGACCTTACCATCTCAATACTGATAGCAATAAAATGTCTTAAAATGCAACTGTATGACTGTTTCATGTATTGAACTGTTTTATGGTAGCACTTATTTTCTGAATAAATACACTTTTCACCATGGAAGTGTCTACCTGTCACCATTCATCAAGATTGTTTTAATAGTATCTCCTGTTGACCTGATCATCTGGACTGTCTACTGCAAACCCTTAACTATTTTGCAGCCCATTAATTTTACAAATTTTAATTATGTGTAGTTTTGACAGCTTTAATTTCCCTGATATCCTAGAGAGATGTTATCAAAAGATGGCAAATTATTTAAATTAATGCTGCAATTGGTGCATTAGCTAGACCTGCAGAGATGCGGAGAGAGGGAGAAGAGAAAAAAGAAAAGGTTAAGAAGGTATCATCCAAATCTAAATGCAAGCTTAGGGTTAAATGGTGACATTAAGCACAGCCTTCAGAAAGAGATAGCCAGTAATTGGTATTAGCCTCCATGACACTATGTTGCAAACACATCTTTTCAGATACAGTTCCTCTGGGGCAATTTCTCTCCTGACATGTTGTGTATGAAGTAATTTACTATACCTACAGCATACGGTTAGTTCAACTAAGCCAGAAAAAAGTAAGCAAAGTTTGATACCTGTATATTTCTCTTGTTCCAAGTCACTGTCTATTTCATTAACGGCATCCATGAGGTTCATCAGACCTTTTCAATTTAAACAGTTGTAGTCCAAGTCATCATCCCTTCTGGGTGCAATTGAAGACACCTAAAATTAGGCAATACATTAATATTTTTCTTGAAGCAGCTTTCAAACTGAAAGGAAAAATATCTTAAATTTCTTGAGGAAAGGAAGTGACCACTATTAAAATCAGGTTAAATGTATGTGTTTGGGGCATTAATCTCTTAAAAGCCAGTCTGGCTCACATCCAGCTGCTTCCATACCATTTTGTACAGGTGACATACTTCATTCTCCCACATCACAGAGGTAAATCAAAGCCAAAACTATACTTACTGAAGAATTTTGTTTCTGCCTTGTCATGTTCTTTTAATTCCTTTGTCATTGTAAAGCTTTGTCCTAATCTTTCTTGAAAGCCTATAACCTCCTCGTTCCTTTTTTGACATCACGGCTATTTTTCTGCCAGTGCAGTTTAATGCCCATAGCTACTGGAGCTTCAAAGTTGTCTGCTGACAAGCTGGTGTTTGAGATATGTATGTTAAATGCAAGGAGGGAGAAAAGCTCATAGTCCAAAGGAACCAGAAAATAAATGTATTGTTAATCAAGAATGGTTTAAAAAGCAACCTCTGTGTATTCAAAATAATAGAATCATCCCATTATAGAGAAAACGGTGTCAGTCCAGAGTGCTTTTATTTGTTTGTATTAAAAAATATCGCTGGGGGGGTTTAAAAAATGTGTAGTGCTGAGGGATATGGTTTAGTGGTAACTTGGCAGTGTTAACTGTTGGACTTGATGATCCTAAAGGTCTTTTCCAACCAAAATGATTCTATGATTCTATACATGCACTTTGTCTCCTTGATTAGTAACAATAATGTTATAAAACAAACAAACAAACAAAAAAATGCAACCTAGTTTCACATCCTTTTATTTGAAATTAAAGACAGTTTTTAATGGACTATTTAGAAATGTGTGTTGAAGGTGAGGTGAGGTGAAGGTGAGGGCTTCCACTTGCATTGATGCTTAATTACATTTTAAGGCATGAAAAAGCATTAAAATGGTAGAACTAATACACTCAAAAGAAAGTGCACAAGCATTCTCTAAAAACAGCGATGGTTGCTTGTGTAAAACACAAGAAACACTTTTCACTGAACAAGTCGGCAATACCCTGTGATTCAAGGCTGAAAGTTCATCAGAGAATTATGCCCTCCTATTTCATGTGCACTGCTTGTATTCCTGCTGCACGCCTCTTCCCACCACAAGGCTGGTCTTAAACACATGGCAGCAATTCTCTATTAGGGAATATTATGTAAGAGAAAGTCACATTCTCTTTCTACAAGCAGATTTTCTTTGGGGACATAAAATTCCTTAAAACAGAATATCCAGTCATTTGGTCTTCCTGACAGTAATCTAGAACTAAGGGTATTTGATCTATTCTTCCTCACAAAAAA
>JAHREE010149202.1:0-19470 GCA_033628505.1 Tringa tobata | reverse complement strand
GGAGCTGGTCACGCAGGTGCGGGGGGGTCCGGGGCAGGGGAGGGCCGCGGGGCTAAGGCTGAGCTCCTTGCTCCAGCTCTGGGCTCCCCAGTTCAAGAGAGACGGGGAGCTACTGGAGAAAGCCCAACGTAGGGAAACTAAGATGATTAAGGGATTGGAGCACCTCCCTTACGAGGAAGGGCTGAGCTGTGGCTCTTTAGCCTGGAGAAGAGAGCTTTGGGGAGACCTTATTTGTGTTTACAAGTACCTAAAGGGTGGGTTGAAGGATGATGGAGCCAGACTCTTTTCAGTGGTTTCCAGCGATAGGACAAGGGGCAATGGGCACAAGCTGGAACATGGGAAGTTCCACTCAAATATGAGGAAAAACTTCTTAGGGTGAGGGTGGCAGAGCCCTGGAAGAGGCTGCCCAGGGGGAGGGTGTGGAGTCCCCTTCTCTGGAGATCTTCAAGCCCCCCCTGGATGCCGTCCTGAGTGATGTGCTCTGGGCAACCCTGCTTTGGCAGGGGAGTTGGACTGGATGATCTCTAGAGGTCCCTTCCAACTCCAACAATTCTGTGATTCTGTGGTGCAGGTGAGAAGTCATTAACATCTGTCTGTAAAGCCCAAACATCTGCTTTACAAACTGATGGCCCTGAAGAGGAGGGTGGACCTGGGGACTTATATGTATTTCTTGCCTTCTTTTCAGCAAATGTGGGTTTTTGATGAGGGCGTGGGCCTTAACTGCAGAGATGTGACCTTTGTGCCTGGCTTATACAAAATCTTCGATGAGATTCTAGGTAAGGTGACCTGTCTGTCGAGTCAGTGACTGACGAGTTATTAACGGGTGCTGAATGTCTAAGAAACTGGAATTAAATGCAAGAACTTATCAAGTGTACTTTTATCCGGTTGCGTTGTTGACTGAGTAATGTCTATTGCAAATTGTCTATAATTTGATGGATGGTGTTCCTGGAGCACATTGTTGATTGTACTTGGAAATATTGGATACTAATGTCCTTCCATTAGTGCTACTGAATAGTGAGCCATTCATGGGATGATGGTCCGCTCTATTACAAAACCAATTTAGTTCAGCACAAAATTCTCCTTTCTGTGTTAACTTGCAGTAATCCTCTTTGTAACTTGCAAAACATTTGCATACCGAGATGATTATTAGTAAGATCGTATTGAATTTTTGCATTTGTTCTTTATAGTTAATAGTTTGGTCTTGATTGAGAATGTAATACAATAACAATAATCTTTCCATTCTAGTCAATGCTGCAGACAACAAGCAGAGGGACAAAAGCATGTCGTGCATTAAAGTTACAATTGATGTGTAAGTTTTATTTCATTTCTGTTCATTGCTTTCCCAGCTCAGGAGCAGTAGATTTTCTCTCTCGGGTGCAGTTCTGCAGAGGTGGTGTGCTGTTGGAGGGCTGTGCCGCGCGGCCGGTCTGAATGAGACCAAATATAATTTACTGGTTGTGAAAGCCTTTTCCTTTGTTTGGTCCTTTGGTCGGTTACTGAGTGCTGACTGCTGAAATGACTGCCAATTGTTGTTTTCCATTGTGGCCAGTTTCCTCTTCTTCCTCTCAACCTTTTTATTCTGTCACTGAGTGTGGATAGAGGATTTTCAAGTCTGGTGGCCCTTTCGTAGATGGTGTCTGCAGATCTGAGAATTTTTTTGTTGACTTGTCCTCCCTCTGCTGGCTGTTTCTGCACTGGCTGAGCTCTTGATGAAATGGTGGCTTTCCCTAGAGTTTTTGTATAATACTTGTTTCATAGCACAGACATTTGCAGCCTTAAAAACACATACTTATTTTTTCCCCTAGAGAGAATAACACAATCAGTGTATGGAACAATGGGAAAGGTATCCCAGTTGTTGAACACAAAGTGGAGAAGGTCTATGTGCCTGCTCTTATCTTTGGACAGCTACTAACATCCAGCAACTATGACGACAATGAAAAGAAAGTCACAGGTAGGGAAGACTCCCAAATATGCACAAATATTTCTGAGCAGCCTGATCAGTTTAAATATGCGAGCTGGTCTAAAGGAGTGGGGATGCAACATGAAAACAATATTTTTAACTCCTGTTAGCCTGGAATTCTTTCAGATGGTTTTGAACAAAGGTAATAACAAAAATCTGTTTTCCTTCTAATTCCAGGTGGGCGAAATGGCTATGGAGCCAAACTGTGCAACATATTTAGCAAAAAGTTTACTGTTGAAACTGGATGTCGTGAATACAAAAAGTTATTCAAGCAGGTATGAGCACTCCTTGTTTCATTAAGGTTATACCTGAGATTTTCAAATAAAGACCCTAAGCTTTCATGCCAAAAATCTAGGCGTAACCTGCATTTAGTGCATCGTGATTGGAATAAATTTGGCCCACAGTTGCTGTATGACCAGATATAATTCAAATGAATAATGAAATGAGCAGACATAATCAGAATCTAGCTTTTAACCAGTGTTTTTTTTTATTTGAAAATATTTAAAACTCATAAATCAGCTTCCTGCTTTTAAAAATTAAGCTGGTGTGCGTATTAGATTTGCAACTCACAAATCCTCCTTTTCTCAGACCTGGACAGACAACATGGGAAAGGCTGGTGAAATGAAGCTGAAGTATTTTGATGGAGAAGATTACACGTGTGTCACTTTCCAACCTGATCTGTCAAAATTCAAAATGACAATTCTTGACAAAGATATTGTCGCACTAATGTCTCGAAGAGCGTATGATATTGCTGGATCCACAAAGGATGTCAAAGTTTTCCTAAATGGACAGAGGCTGCCTGTAAGTAAGCATTTAAAAGAAACGGTAATATCTGTGTTTCTCTGGCCATTTCAACAGTGAGATTTTGTTGAAGCTGTTTACGTCATTACACATAGTAAAGGGAAAATTTGCACGAGTGATTTCTCTAACCACTTTTTAGGAGGATATGTATTAAGTATTTATAGGAGCTGTTGTAGCTGAGCTGTCTGCTTTCATCCGTGTGCAGGTGAAAGGATTCCGCAGTTATGTGGACCTCTATCTGAAGGACAAAGTTGATGAAACTGGTAATGCACTTAAGGTTATCCATGAGGAAGTAAATTCTCGGTGGGAAGTATGTTTGACTTTAAGTGAAAAAGGCTTCCAGCAAGTCAGCTTTGTCAACAGCATTGCCACTACAAAGGTAACTTCTACACTTTATTCAGTCAAGCTAATGCCATATTCTTCATCATTAATATTCTCAGTTGTTTTCAAATGTGTGTATGTTAGTGAAAAATATTAAATTTTGCAAAGACTATGCGTAAAGTTTTACATAGATATGCATCCTTGGATTTTTTCAATGGAATGACCTCCAGGTCTCTGGTCCCATTCTCCGCAGGGTGGCAGGCACGTTGATTACGTAGCTGACCAGCTTGTGACTAAACTCATTGATGTTGTGAAAAAGAAGAACAAAAATGGAGTTACAGTGAAGCCTTTTCAGGTAGAATGTCAGAATTTACCCAGCAGGAAACACAACTCTAGCATTATTGCACATTGTAACTACAGCTTAATGCAATACCAGCTTAATTAACAATATGTATTTCCATTGTACACACAATATATATAAAAGTGCACATTCTAGAAGTCTCATATTGTCCAGTTTCAGCCAACTAACAATCTTCTCTCTGTTTGGCTGCTGTATTTTGTAGTCAGAACACTGTAAGTCAGTGTAGATGCACTAAAACTCAGTATTTGTCAGATAATACGTGTTTAGGTTGAGCGCTATGATTCCTTGACAACCCAAATCATATCACATTTTTCATGAATGTTCAGTAGTTGTTCTAAATTCTCCCAAGACACCTAGGAAAATTGAGAAACATACAGTGATTATTGAGATTTTCCTCGGTGTGTGATTCTGACAGGCAGATGTCAGAGCGCGCTGCTGTTAGTGAGATGAGCCTGTGTAACGTGTGATTTTTGTTGTATTTAACTACAGGTGAAGAATCATATGTGGATTTTCATCAATTCCTTAATTGAAAACCCAACCTTTGACTCTCAGACAAAGGAGAACATGACTCTGCAGGCAAAGAACTTCGGCTCAACCTGTAAACTGAGTGAAAAATTTATTAAGGGTGTAAGTATTGATGTACGCAGATAATCCAGGTGTCTATAAAACTGCATCTTATGTTTAATGTGGCAAATATATACTTTTGAAGGAATGTAATGAACTACAGAAAAAGTATGTAAGTTAGAATTCATTGTTAAGGCTTTTCCCACAATTGTTGGGTTATTTTTGTGTTGCAGGCAGTTGGCTGTGGCATTGTTGAAAGTATCCTAAACTGGGTAAAATTTAAAGCTCAGAGCCAGCTGAATAAGAAATGTTCAGCGGTGAAACACACCAAGATTAAGGGTGTTCCTAAGCTGGATGATGCCAATGACGCTGGTAAGTGGGTTCCACCTTCGTAACCAGGTCATTCGAAAAGATAAATCTTGTTTTTTAGAGAAATGATAGAATCGTCTCCTAAAGATAATGAGAAAGCTTGTAATTATAATTCATCTCCATCTTACAGTCTCATTTACTATGTGCAGTGAACAAAACCTGTATGCATTAGAAGATATTTATTCTCATTCGATTTTGTGAGTATGCAGGCTTCAATTTCACTTCTTAATTAGAAAATTGACTTGATTATTTTATTTTTTTTTAGGCAGCAAGAATTCTTTAGATTGTACACTTATCCTGACCGAGGGAGATTCAGCCAAAACACTGGCTGTCTCTGGTCTAGGAGTGGTTGGAAGAGACAAATACGGAGTATTTCCCCTTCGTGGGAAAATGCTCAACGTCCGAGAAGCTTCTCATAAGCAGGTTAGTTGGAAAATTGTTATATTCTACATGTTGGAACAGTGTGGTTTGTGTAATGCGGTGTTTTAACCGCATCAGTGAAGCTGAATGCCTAGAACACTAACTCACAGGAGTTTCTAAAACAGCAAAACAATACTGCCCAAGACAAAGCTCAGTCAATGCTATACTTATGGGTAATTTTAGACTTTATTGAGCTACGTTTTAAGTCAGAAAGACAAGTTTTTATTCCATGTGATCTTTTCCAGATTATGGAAAACGCTGAAATCAACAACATCATCAAGATTGTGGGTTTACAATATAAGAAGAACTATGAAGATCAAGAATCTTTAAAGACTCTTCGCTATGGAAAGATTATGATTATGACAGATCAGGTTAGGTTCACGAAAACTGGAAATACTACCTTTATATTGTTGTACCTAAATGTCTGTATTCCTTTCTTTTTATCATTCTGTATTAGTGGGTCATAATGTCTTTTCAGCCACAAAAGAAACAGATGGGGGGGGAATAGCATTACCAAAGAGCTAAATACTGTCTTTCCAGTCGGCTGATTCAGGGTCCTTGACCAGTCCTTGATACCTTTTTTCACCAAGAATGTGCCTTTCCTGTTTCTCTTACTTTTCAGTAGTTAAACAAGGGGTGGTCACAGTGGAAGTTAACAGGGTCAGTTATGTGGAATTATAGAATCGTTTTCTATGAAGCTAACAATTGTCAATTCCATCATGTCCCTGATTAAATATGCCTTTTTTCTTTTCAAATCAGGATCAAGATGGATCTCATATCAAAGGTTTGCTGATTAACTTCATCCATCACAACTGGCCATCTCTTCTAAGACACAACTTTTTGGAGGAATTTATTACTCCCATCATAAAGGTAGGGCTTGGGGAGATGGTAAGGATGAGGGAGGATCCATTGCTCCAAATCTGCCTCTCATTTCACAGGTAAAATATTTGTTCGTTGTAGGCCTCTAAAAACAAAGAAGAAATTGCATTCTACAGCATTCCTGAATTTGAAGAATGGAAAAACAGTACACAGAACTACAATTCGTGGAAAATCAAGTACTATAAAGGTTTGTAGAAAATGAAATATGCTGAAATTAAATGATTCAAGTATGAGCATTCCCAGTTCATTCAGTCAGTCCTGCTGTTGCAGAAAGTGTGTGTCCTCTAAGCCCCTTCTCTCCTAAGATACTTTGATTACAAATACATACATAAAATACAGAAGTAAGGACACAATAACCTCTGACTGGATCAAATCTCAATAAAATCTCCCCAAATAGAACTAGGTAACCATTCTTTCAGCCCTCCTAGACAATTATGCTCAGTTTTCTGTGCTATTTTCCTTGGGTACTGTTAACACTGGGAGCTAAGTCCTTACTCCAGAACTGCTTAGTAGAAAGGTGACTGGCTGGATGATGAGGAATAATTTCCAACTTGCAACTAGTCATTTCCGATATCTACAGGAGTTATAGACAAATCCAAAATACCATATGCACCTGCTCACTCCTCTCTAATTCTTACGATTTTTGTGGTACTTCAAAATGAGATGGAAGGTAACGTAAGTTTTCAGTAAGTCGTCTTCACGCTGTACATTTATATCACAGGAACTGAGCATAGCAAAACATCTCTTTGAACTGCAACTTAATTCAAGCAAGAAGTGATAAGGATTAACTAGTCCTGTCTCTGCAGGTCTGGGTACCAGCACATCGAAGGAGGCTAAGGAATACTTTGCAGATATGGCTAAACACCGAATTGGCTTCAAATATTCCGGTCCTGAAGATGATGCTGCGATCACCCTGGTAACTAACACTTGATTTAATTGCTGACTTACTACCTTTGCTATTCAACTGCTTAGAGTGCTGTGTATTTTCTCTTAAAATGCTCTTAAAAGCCTTTGGGCTTGAGACAGTCTCTTTGTTACCAAGGCTACGGCTTTAGTCTAACCAGTAGAAGCAAATCTGTCCCCGGACCTCAGGCCAAGAGTACCCTTTTAATGATGGTTTTTAAATATAGCTCGGAACAAACTAATCACGACAAACCAATTGACATTTTCAGATACAATAGCAAATATTCCTTTACCGTTTTTCTGCATGTTCTGCTGCAATTTTCTCAAAGGTTTCCCTTCCCTTTCTCCCCCAGATTTTCTTCTCGCAGAATGGTTCACCAGTGGATTAACACAGTCCTTTCTTCTGTGAACTTCTTCACCTTCAGTAGACATTGATTCTTAAATTCTGAGCTATTAGGCAATGCCAAAAAACCAAGTTTTTCCCCAAAATATTAATTTCCCCCCAAAATCTGCTTTAGTTTTCTGTTACAATGTTCAAAATCCATACGTTTGAACCTAACTACCAAGTTTCCTAAAGACTGGTGTAAATTATGCTCTTAATTTATTTAGCTAAAAGAACTTTTTATTGCACTTCTTGGGCTATGAAGTCAGCCAGTTTAGAATGTTGTTCTCCTGGGTGCTCTTCCTGGGCACTTGCTTCTTCTCAAGCGGTCCAGTTGGGCGCACCACAGAACCTACTACAACTGAATTACTCTTCATTTTGTACTGTACAGGCCTTTAGCAAGAAGAAGGTAGAAGAGCGAAAGGAGTGGCTGACTAATTTCATGGAGGACAGAAGACAACGGAAGCTTCATGGTCTGCCAGAGGTAAAAGGTTTACGTAGATGAAGGAAACTGGTTTCCTGTCTCTCCTGGGGCTGCTCTTGGCTTCATTCTGGCAGGTCGGGGCTGCTCACTGCTCCGAATCACTGCATGTGGGACAGTGCAAATGTTTCAGGATTTTGCAGAGAAGCTGCTTCTTTCATGACCCTACCCTCGTTGTCAGTTGTCCAACAGTTAATTTCATTTTTCACTCTTATCTTTCAAATTACCTTATCAATAGGGAAATGATAACTTGATCAGGACTGTATGGAGACAGTATTTCTCAAAAAAGCAATGTTTTGCTATGCCACGCTAAGAATGTCAGCATTTGAGCCGTTTAGTTAAGCCGTAATCTTACAAGGAGCTTCCATTTCAGTGAAACTAGCCAAGCATGAGCTAAAAACCAGATTACTCCCTGTTAAAATTAAGACAATCTTGGACCTGTTTTTCTTAGGAGTACCTATATGGGAAAAATACTAATTACCTGACATACAATGACTTCATCAACAAGGAGTTAGTGCTGTTCTCCAACTCAGATAACGAAAGATCGATCCCGTCACTGGTTGATGGTAAGTGATTTCAAGGTAGTGATTCCGCATAGCGCGTTCCTCAGAACTTAATAAGTGGGTGTTTTATGTCATGTCATCAGAATCGGGGAACCTGACGAGTTTTCAGGGTCAGAATTCTGAAATCTGTTTTCTGCTGTCGAGGGTTTTTAATCCTTGGATTAAATGTCTTGTTCATTTTGTAGCATATTATTGCAAGTACCTTACTGCTGATGCAGATTCTTTAGGTGAATAAGTAGTTCTTTGTCTTTAGAGATCAGAAGGTGAAACACATTGTACGTTAAAATCACAAGGTCTTTTTTTTTATACAGGTTTGAAGCCAGGTCAAAGAAAAGTTCTGTTCACGTGTTTCAAACGGAACGATAAGCGGGAGGTGAAGGTTGCTCAGCTGGCTGGTTCCGTAGCAGAGATGTCCTCATACCATCATGGTGAAGTAAGGATCTGGCCCCGTTGTGCAAAATGCTTTTTAAATGAAAGGCAAAAAAGCCCTTCTCTTGACTTGACAGTTAAGATGCCTCTAAAGCAGAATTAAATGTTTGAGTATAAACGCCAAAGTGGCTGTATGTCTGCTATTAATACTTTGATATGAATTTAATCTGAGATTGGTGAGTCTGTCTGTGCTACCTAGATTTTATGGGAGCATATTTCATTCAAAAAGCAGAACAAGAAAAATCGGCTGTACTTGTGGCAGATTTAGGCAGATGTTACTGGCCTTTCTGCCTTGGGGAGGAGAAGTTAAGCACTGTCATATATCATATGATATATCCATATCATATGGATATCATATATCCATATCAATGCTGTTCTTGGTGTGAACTTTGCCTTTAGCTTTGTCCATTCAGGGAAGAATTCTGCATTTTGAGCTTTGAACCTTCCTTTGTTGCAGGCGTCGCTGATGATGACCATTATCAACTTAGCTCAGAACTTTGTGGGCAGTAACAACCTCAACCTGCTGCAGCCCATTGGGCAGTTTGGCACCAGGCTGCACGGTGGGAAGGACTCTGCCAGCCCTCGATACATCTTTACAATGCTCAGGTCAGCATCAAAGATTTCTTTCTGTCTTAAATATCGCTGGCATCTTATTTGGACTCAATACTTCTGTAGGGGTTTTGTTTTCGGGGGGGGTGGGGGGATTCTGTTTTGCATGGTGGTCACTGTTCTGTAACAAGAATTTGGGCTTAAATTCTCTTCTCCATTCTAGCCCACTAGCCCGGCTGCTGTTCCCAGCAATGGATGACAACATCCTGCGGTTCCTGTATGATGACAATCAGCGTGTGGAGCCGGAATGGTATATGCCCATCATCCCAATGGTGCTCATCAACGGGGCAGAAGGGATTGGTACGGGCTGGTCCTGCAAGATCCCCAACTTTGATATCAGGGAAGTTGTGAATAATATCCGTCGTCTGATGGATGGAGAAGAGCCATTGCCAATGGTAAATAATGTATTTTAAAAACAACGTCTCACTCCTTAGTTTATTCAGCGCATCTTTCATGCAAGCGCTTAAAACCAGAAGCTTCAACACAAAGCTGTTCTTTTCTTCTTAGATTCCGAGTTACAAGAATTTCAAAGGCACAATAGACGAGCTGGGACCTAATCAGTACGTGATAAGTGGTGAAGTGTCTATCCTTGATTCTACAACCATTGAGATCACTGAGCTGCCCGTTAGAACATGGACACAGGTAATAAGCGGTGAATTTGCCCTGGGAATGTATGGTTTACGCTATAAAGCAAAACGTGATTAGTGAGTTTTGGAGCTTTTCCTCTACATGGGTCTGAATTTGAATCTTTTCTCAGACTTATAAAGAGCAAGTTCTGGAGCCAATGTTAAATGGGACTGAGAAGACACCCCCACTGATCACAGACTATAAAGAATATCACACAGATACCACAGTGAAGTTTATAGTGAAGATGACTGAAGAAAAACTAGCTGAAGCGAACGCAGCGGGGCTGCATAAGGTCTTCAAACTCCAAACAAATTTAACATGCAACTCCATGGTATGTAATAGGTTTTGCCAAATACAGTTCTTGGTTTAACTCAGAGGCTGTGGGCAGCTGCAGTCGCTGCCTGTAACAAATACTCTTTTGCAGTAACCTATTCACTTTGATTTTTCTGCTGTTACTGGTTTTAAATCAGCTTTCTAAATATACCTTCAAAAGGTCAAGAGACTGGCTTGGGAATGGGCCCAGAGTGGTTTGGTTTTGCCTGAAGGAGTCAAAGTCATCTGAAATCGCACAGTTCACACAGACCTTTGTTGTGACAACAGCACGGCCATTGAATGGCTGGATTTTGACAATGTGTGAAGCTGGATGCGAGATGTTTATCCTACAGATAGCTTTAAGATTCAAGATACCTTAACCCTACTGTGTGTTTTCAAGAACTTTGAAATTCTAAAATTGTCTCTGCTGCTGTGCTTGCAAACTGTAGCCATTTCTAAAACAGTGCTAAGGTTTTATAATTTGTTGGCTAATAATTCAGCTGTACTATCACACCTGTGTTAGAGGTGATTTTCGGTGGGTTTGGAAATCGGTTTTATCATCATAACGCCTGTGTTCTTTCATCTAGGTTCTTTTTGACCACGTTGGCTTTCTCAAGAAGTACGACTCTCCCCAGGATATTCTTAAAGAGTTCTTTGAACTCAGGCTTCGATACTACAGTTTGAGAAAAGAATGGCTTATTGGAATGTTAAGTGCCGAGTCTGCGAAGCTGAGCAACCAGGCTCGTTTCATCCTGGAGAAAATAGATGGCAAAATCGTGATCGGTATGTGTTGTTCTTGGTTACTTGCTTTATGAAACTGGGAGAAGAACTAGGTGCTGCCGTGAGCTCTGTCAGCACCCCCTCAGCCCCAGACTGGCTCTTAACAAACCACACCAGAGCTTATCTTTCTGTTCCAGTAACGTATGGCAGCAAAATGCTTCACAGAGTACCCTTGGTCTACAGAGCATTATGCATATGTTAATTAAAACAAGAGACTCATGCAGCTTCCCTACTGTGTGTTTGACGCTATTTTGAGAGTAGAAATATTCTTTAATAGTTTAGGAATAATTCCTATCTATTTCTGACTCAGTAGGAATAAGAGTTAAGTGCTTGGTGGGGTTGGAAAGGGACAGTGTTTTCTATTTAAATGCAGACTTCTTAAGAACCTGTCTCTCTTCTGTGTTATCTCTGAGAACCTCTGCAAAAATATTCCAAATCCTGTTCTCAGTGGGTTGGGGTTTCAGACTAGGAAGACACATTAGCAGCATCTGAGCATCATGAGCTAGAAAAAGAAACAGGTCTTTGTTCCCGGCACTCAAATTTTTCAATCAACTTTTCCACCTCCATCTGAAAGGCCATCTGTATCCCACTTGCATTCCTGGAGGATGCAGCTGGACGAAGCGTCATAAGATGCTTTGTGGTTTGTGTCTGAAGGCGGCCCAGTAATCCCAGCAGCCTGGGTCTGTTTGACTTGACTCGGGAAGAGAAATAATTCCCTTGAAATGCATTTTCTTGGGTTTTTGTAATAAGCAGTTCCAAGGCTGACAGAGCTGGTTTCATTTGTATTTGTGTCTCTTGGTTGATTGCTTCTGATATCTTAAAAAGGAACAAATTCCAGCTGAAGCATTTCCACTGGTTGGGGCACTTAGAGCATAGATATCCCAGGTAATGTCTAATGAGGTGCGGGCTATACTGAAGCCTTTGAGTGCTATCAGGGTGGTTTTTTCCCTCCACCTGCCTGCCCATTATCCTGAAACCTTTTTAATAGCATCACACCTTTTTTCCCAAGTTCAAAAACTACTTTGGGCAGTGGAAACACATACATGGAAATGAGAAAGAAAAATATTTGCAGTGCTCTGGGAGGTTTCCGTGACAGGTACAGGAGCGATGCTGACCTGACAGATCACCCGCGAAGTAGGAACTTGTCAGGTGTTATTTCAGACTCTTCCACAAGTTCCACCTCTGATAAAAAAGGCTGGTTTAGAGCCCAGTAGGATGCCGAGCTGCTAGAACCACAGGATCCAAAATGTAAAGCTTGTCTGTCTTTCCTAACAGCAATGGGTAGTGGTCACTAACTGACAATCCTGAAATGTCTGTTCACAGAAAACAAACCCAAGAAAGAGTTGATTCAGGTTCTTATCCAGAGAGGGTATGAATCCGACCCAGTGAAAGCTTGGAAGGAATCACAAAACAAGGTAATGCTTCAAGTCATCCTCTCTGAAGAGATCTGGACTGGACCCTGTCTCTGAAGCTCCATAATCCATAGGGAGCAGCACAAGTTGCTTTTCAATTTGTAGGATTCAAGGCTTGTGTGTCTGGTGTGTCTGAGATAGGAACCATAAGACAAGCAAAAACTCAGTCTCTTGTTCAGAAGGCACCGAGACAGAGTTGTTCGGGTTTGAGTCTGTCAGACCAAGTCCTCATCACAGCAATTTCTGCTCTTCCTTAAGTGTCCTTCCTCCTGTGGGACACAGTGGCAGAAGGGCTGTGAGGAAGATGGCTGTTAAGTAGCCTTTCTCATCTGGAAAAGCCAGATTTGATCCGTAGCCCTGGCATTGTGTGTCAATATATTTGTTGACAACATCTGTTTTAAATCTACATTCAGGAAGAAGAAGAGGAGGAGGAGGAGGAGGAGAATGAGAAAGAATCAGCTGCGGCTAAAGGACCAGACTTCAACTATCTGCTGAACATGCCCCTGTGGTATCTGACTAAAGAGAAGAAAGACGAACTCTGTAAGCAGAGAGATAACAAAGTATGTTCCTTCCTTTTCTTATAAAAGCATTGGTACATAATATATTTTTTTGATGGTGGATTAAAATATGTGACTAATGATTATCAACTGTAATTCCCTTTAGGAAGCGGAGCTGGAAAACCTGAAGCGCAAGAGTCCCTCTGACCTGTGGAAGGAAGACCTGGCCATCTTTGTTGAAGAACTTGATGTAGGTCACTGTTGGTGCAGATGCCTAACAGCCTCGTAGTCGTACCCACCAGCACGTCATTGACTTTTTTGTCATAACAAGAAAACTAAAAATTATAAGTCCTGTATCTTGCACTCATCAAGGAGAACAAGAGCTTTCTTTGTCTTCCTACCCTGGGCAGGAGTAGCACTGCTTTGGGCCAAGGAATCACAACACCAAGGTGGCCATTAGAAAGTGGTCCGTGACCAGTCTGAGTAGAGAAGAGGAGTTTTAGGAGGGCTTGGGAGCAAGCACAGAGTGCTTTACTTCAAGGGCTGTGACAGAGAGGTGTTTTCAGTAGTATGTTTTCTTTTGTCTTCTCACGGTTGTGTTATTTTCCGCTCACCTCTGCAGGCGGTGGAAGCCAAGCAAGCTCAGGATGAGCTGGCAGGGATTGCTGGGAAACCTCTGAAGGGGGTGAAAGGAGGGAAGGCAAAGGTGAAGAAGGCACAGCTGCCAGAAGTAATGCCATCGCCCCACGGCGTAAGGGTTGTTCCTCAGATAACTGCAGAGATGAAGGCAGAGGCGGAGAAGAGATCTAAAAAGAAAATAAAGGTAAAAAGGAACATTCCAAACGCTTAATCTGTCTTTACACTCTCCTTAATACAGTCTGAAAGAAATGCAAGTTCTTGTTGGCTGAACTGGGCCAGATGAAGCAGCTGTTCAGGGAGAGAGATGGAATCTCAGAATGTGGGGAACCCTGGAAATGGCTGTTTCTCAGTCAAAAGGAGAACAGATTCGCTGAAAGATTTAACTCTTTTTATAGGGCTAGTTGAAATTATGCCATTCAACCATTGGCAGCCTAGAAAAAAATATTCCCTCATCTGCTTTGACCCATGAGCGACACACTGCTCCTCTCCTACAGGTGGTTCCAGCTAACAATTTTTCCAAATAACTTGCACTGTTGTTTTTAACCCACCCTGTTGAGTTCTGCATCCTCAGCACGCCCCAGAGCTGTACCATCAGCACACGGAGGCGGTACCAAAGTGCGCTCAGCAGTGGGGACAAAGTTCCTGTTTTTGTTAATGTTGGATTTTTGCATTTTAAGTCACCTGATCTGGGGACGGATCCTGTCTGATGGACTTGGCCATCATCAATTTTACAGGCAGTTTGTGTCACAAACTCAGATTTCTTGTCCCAATAACTTTCACACATCTCAAATAAGCAGCTCCTTTCTACATTACTCTGTGTCTCTTCTCACGGAGTGAGCGGACTCACCATCCATTCTGTATCTGCTTGTCCCTTCAGAGTGAAAAAAATGAATTTGATGAGAATCAGGAAGAAAACACATCAGGAGACAAAGAGCCTTCGGGCCTTAAGCAGAGATTAGTGAAGAAGCTTAATGCTGAGCAAGGTAAATGCTTTTCTGTGTTATTCCATCAATGGAAAGGGAGGGGAAGGGCTGTAAATTTGGTTATCTGACCTCTTCCTGAAGTGATGAGTAACATGGAGGAATAATATTTTTGGAAAAACCAGATGTGAGACAAAGTGATCCTGGATGACAGTCCAGATTACTGTTTCTCTTCGATGTTTAAGCCAGAATCCTCTGCATTTGGTGGTGTGTTTCTAAGTTGAGCTTGAGCTGCTGAGCCTGAAGTGCAGGGGGAAGTTTGCTGCTTCATCCCACCTCCCCGTGTTTTTCAGGTGCGAAGAGACAGGCCACTCTGCCGTTTAAGCCATTGAAGAAAATGAAGAAGCGAAACCCTTGGTCTGACTCAGGATCTGACTCAGAGTCTGATTTTGAAGCTCCTCCTCAGAGAGAGAGGGTGGTTCGTCAGGCAGCAGGTGAGCGACGACCCGAAGGCAGGATGGGGGCCAGCCTGGAGGAGAAAATCCAACAGACTTTTTAGAGAGTTCCCAGAGCCCAAGATCTACATCGGAAATAATTTTTAATAGGCTTATTTATTTTATTGTGTATAACAACTCAATGTTTCTACCATTGGAGCAGATTGTCGCAATGCTTTTCAGGGAAAAGCAGAAATGGGCAACCAGAGAAATAAGGTTATTGGTTTTAATTGCACAATAAATGTGTTGGTGGTGAGCGAGCCTGGGATACGTGTGTGCTTTGGAGTCTGCTCACTGGCACTCTCAGGATCTGCTTGTTTTTATTCACATCTTTATTTTTTAATAACTGCAGCTAAAATATTGAAAAAGAAACTGAGCTGCATGTTGCCAAATGTGTAAAATAACACATCTGTGTCCTTTCATCAGCCAAAGTCAAGACTATAATCAGTTCGGACTCAGATGAAAATCTCTCCAGCTCAGAGGAGGAGCCTGAATTCCAGGCTGACAGTGAAGGCAACACCGACTCCGACACGAGCTTGAAAGAAAAACCTGCTCCCAAGCCCAGAGCGGCTCCAAAGTGAGTATTTTTCCACAGAGGCACTGGAATTAGCGCTTCTAGTGTTAATGCCATAGAGTAATTAATAGCTCTTTTTCTTCCGTGCACCTATTTAGTGTGCTATAAGTTGAAAAACTACTTGTGGTTTTGTATTCCAGGGGAACCACTGAAAAAGCAGCTAAAGCTCCCAAGCCAAAGCCTGAGCAAAGCGCTGTCCCTGGTGAGTACGGAACCTCTGAAACCCTGCTGATTTTCCCAGAATCCCAGGAGATTGCACTGGGAATTCTGGTCAGGGCTTGACGCTGACGGGGCAGACGTGGGTCATGAGATCTCACCTAGAAGCTGTGATGGTGGGGCACAGGCTGGCTGGTTCTAACATGAATCTGATTAATCCTGTTTTCATAGTCGTTCTTTTTATAAAGTGGATCAAAACTCTTGTGCTCTAACGTTTATAGCCAGAGTAGATAATTTGACTATTTCAAACTTCCTTTCTGCTTTCTTTATTCAGTTCAAGCCCAAGAGGTTGCTGATGAGAACCCGAGTGAAGCTCCCTCAGCTCCTCCTGTCCCCGTGCCTCACGGCAAGGCCGGGTCCAAAAAACCTGCTGCAGCCAAGAAGGCCGGTGCCGCTAAGGGTAAGATCATTTTTAGTTATCAATTATTATTCCCGTGGGAAACAAATCTGGGTGATTTTACCAGGCAGTCAGAGGCCCAAATAACTTGAGCTTTCATTTCAGGAAAGATTTGAGGTTTGTGGCAGAGGCTGCCTCGTTGTTGTCATTTTTCAAGCAGTCTGTTTCCAAACATATCATGTTCTAGTTCATGTCAGACATGCTCGAAGGGAGGGAATTTTAGTTTGGGAACAGGAAAAGTGAATGCTTCCTACAGCGCTATGTAATACTTGGCAGGAATAATCCGAGAGGAATTTGTGTCTTGCAGTCAATGTTCTACTTCGTGTCTTTGGGGGAAGGAAGCTTCTTGGTCGCCCTCTTCCCAGGCAGGAGCAAAGCTTCTCTGGGGTAGCGTGGTCTATTTAGTGCTACCTCAACCTCATAAGTATGTGGCGTTTGACTCAGGTTTTTTAAATTTTACTGCCCAGAGTTCTTTGTCAAACTTTGCAAGCAATTCTGCATATTCCATCTCGGACGGGTTTTGGTCCCAGCAGTGCATATAGCAGGATGTTATTTCACAGCAAAAGAGCCATTTCTTCCACTTCTAAATTGAGAAAGCTGAAATTCCTGAATTTGAGGCTTAACTTGGAGAAATACTTCAAGATGCTGGTTAAAAAATGTCAAAATATAGGTAAGAACAAACCCCAGGAATAACTCTTTGGTGTAGACAGTAAATTCGTTCCTTCCCTGTGCAGAAGTTTTGAGGGTCCCGGATTGGTTCTGCAGCCTTGAGAGTTTCAGGACTTTTCAATCTGAAATAGTCTGTAAATTTCTTTGGGTACATTTTAATCTCATCCTCTGAACGCAGTGGGACCGAGCAGATAAACAACCTCCTGTCTCATCATCTGGGTAAAGAGCAACCTTTGGAGAAAACCTCTCTCGGAGTGAGAACGACCTGTGTGCTGCCCTTGATGGGAGTCATTCACCAGCTGCAGCGCCCCCAGAAACGCGGGTTTAAGGGTTGTGTGGTTCCCTTTCAGATCACCAGCCGTCCATCCTGGAGGTTCTGGCCAAGAAAAAGGCCGCCCCCAAAGCCAGCAAGGCAGCGGCGGCGAAGGAGGCAGCTCCGGCTGCGGAGCCCGGGGGAGCGGGCAACAAGAAGCCCGGCCAGGCCAAGGGGAGGAAAGTCGTCAAAAGGCAGCCCAGCTCGATGGATTCCAATTCGGATTCAGATTTGGATTTTGGGGTGAAACCTTCCAAATCAGTTGCGGCAAAGGTTTGTACCTGCCACGGTCAGAGCCAGGGGGGTATCCAGGGGGCCGGTGTTGGGTTTTTGGGCAGAAAAAGCCCGGCAGAGGCCGAACCTCCCCTGTGCTCCCTGCCCTTACTGCTGGGGGTGGGAAGGGGGGCTCGGGGCACACGGATCTATCCCAGAGTGACGGTTTGGTCTCCTCAGTCCCAGCAGCCACCTTCCCTGTGACACCGAGGTGTGTTTTGTGCTGATGGAGTGGTCCCTGTTCCCGCTCGGATTTGTGATTCACTCCTTGACTGTGCTTTTCCCTCAGAAATCCAAGCTGGAGGATGACGACAGCTTCACCCTCGATTGTGCAGACAGCCCCGTAGCAGCCGTGCCCCGCACCAGGCCCGGGCGTCTCAAAAAGCCTGTCCAGTACTTGGAGGAGTCTGATGAAGATGATATTTTTTGAATTTTTATGAAGATTTTAAACTGCTGATCCATAATCCAGGAATCTTCAGCAGAGCCCTCGACCCAAGAGCAGCAGCCCCAACTAGGAAATCTTTTCACTGAATTTAAGCTACTCCACAAATGTTTGGTACAAGTGACTGCAGCTCTATTTTTCTTGGTTTTAAATACGTTAGATTTGTTTAAACAGGAAACTCCCCCCTCCTTTTCTCATGAAGGCTGGAGCTGTGAGCCCAGCCTAGTGCTCAGGCACTTCCCTCTTACCCAGGAGCTACCTGGAGTCGTTTCATACTTTGTGGTCGTTTTAAACTTTAGAACCTATCAAATCCTTTAAAATACCCTCTCACATAGATACCTTCCTCTTTAGATAGCTTAAAAATTGATAAAACACATAAGCTTTTAACTCGGCAGGGGCAGAACCCCTTGTGCTGGTGTTTTCCTCTCTCTTCTGCGGCCCTTTCTGCCTGTGCAGGTCCCCGTTGCTCAACCTCCGCCACGTTGGGTTTTAGCCTTTGGGGTTTTTAGATTCACTTGAGGAAAACGCAGCTTTGTGCAGACTTGTCTCCACCTGCCAGTTTTATCTCCTCGTCCGGCTGCCAGGAACCCCCGTGTGCAGCCCCAGAGGTCGTCTCCGGGTAAGATGCTCCGGCTGCCAGCGCTTGGTGCTGGTGAAGAGCCAAACAGCGTGTCCCTGTCGTGGGATGGGACAGAGGGACAGAGGCAGGACAGACACCGGCCATCCCAGGCTCTCTGCAGGAAAAGCCAGTTGGTTACTCCCAACATGGGTTCCTCAGCAGCATGAAGCTTCTCCTGTCCCCATTCCTGGGGACAAACCCCCTGAGCTCCTACACACTCCTGGAGGAGAAGCGTGGTCCCTTGCGAGGTGGGACCCCTTTGTCACCTCAGTTGCCACAGGGTGGTCAGACCTTCCAGCGCTCAGGTTCCTCAGCAGAAGCATCGTCTTCCTCTTCCCATCAGAAATAGTTCGCTGGAGTATTTATTTCTTCACGTTTTTCTTTTCTTAGACCTGTTTTGTAGTGCCATGGGGTAATTCTTGACTGTCTGTAAATATTTTCTGTGTTTGTTTCTTCTTGTCCCGACTTTGTCCCTTTTAATATTTATATAATAAAAGTGGTTTTTTTTACTCAAGCTTTCTTCAATAAAAAGGAGTTGTCCTCAGCTGCCTTCTTCCCCTGCTTTCCTCTTTGTTCATGATGAAGCTTGGACTTTCTCAGGAGCGAGAGGCCATCGGCTCCCACCCTCCTCTGCCAAGACCCGTCTTAAATGGGTCATCTCCATTGTCTAACCCTCCTCCATTGTCTAACCCTCCTCGTTAGTTCTGAGGTCATTTCCAGGGCTGATTTAACCAATTTTGGGCATTGTTATGGAAATGAGGGCTGCAGAGCTTGTGGCAAGCCCTCTTCTCCGCTGCTGGCGGAGGGCTTGAGGGCTAGCCACAAGCTCTGGTAGATCATGGAGTCATGGAATGGTTTGGGTTGAAGGGACGTTGAAGACCAGGGACACCTCCCACCACACCAGGTTGCTCCAAGCCCCCTCCAACCTGGCCTTGAACCCCTCCAGGGATGGAGCAGCCACAGTTTCTCAGGGCAACCTGGGCCAGGCTCTCACCACCCTCCCAGCAAACAAGTTCTCCCTGAGATCTTGCCTCAATTTCCCCATGTCAAACCCTTCCCCCTCGTCTTATCGTTTCCCTGCCGGTTCTTCGCTGCCGACACTGTGGCTTTGCTAAAAACCACGGGCTGCACCCGCTTCCTCGGCTTGAGGTTCCCAAATTCTTGCGAAGGCCCCTGTGGCTCCGGGACAGACCGTCTGCCCCAGGTTCTGCTTCTGCAGCCGGTGGTGGTGGCCGCAGGTGAGC